>CANNZV010001086.1:0-183966 GCA_947561585.1 Caprella mutica
ATCCACTGAAAATTAATGGTAACTAACATAGGAATAAATAGCTTAAAATCCACTGACTTTGCTGGATTATTAATTTCAATGGAGAAAAATTCCACCAACATGTCGATGGGATTTACCATGAAGTACAGATTGGTTTTCACTCTTACATTACTCATAGTTTGGTAAGCATTATTCACTCCTATTTACTATAGAAATACCAGTCTTTATTTCATGGTAAATTCCACCAACATGTTGGTGGAATTTTTCTCTCTTTGAACATAATATTCTGGCAAAGTAGGTGGATTTTTAGCTATTTATTCCTATGTTACCATTAATTTCCGGCAATGTTTCAGAGGCTGAAAAATTTTAAGCCAATTTTTGAGCCATAATTTCACTAAAATTCTGAGCCAAGCCAATTTGGCTCCTATTTTGAAAATTTCCAGCCAAAATTATCATGGTAACATAGGAATTAATTCAAAATTTAAAGCCAATTAGACATATCTGAGTTTTGACCTTTTGAAATTTAAGCCAATTAACATACTCTGTAACATGGATTTTCAGTGGATAAATTGGGAAAATGTTGGTGGATCAGCCAAATTACTGGAAATTTATCATGGATTTTTTCAGCTTTTTGAAAAAGTCAGTGGGATTTTATGCACCAAATACAGACTGGTAGAAATAAGGGTGAAAATTGAACGTATTAGTGTGTTCAATAAGGGCGATCTAGGGTCACGCAGGTAAATTGCAGCTCTTTAATTTTTAATTGCGGCCTTCTCAAGAGTCTCTAAAACATTCTGAACTGAAATTACATTCAAATGGCATAGCTATCAAAAGAACAGCAGTGCATGCTATAATTTATTTTGATGTTTTGAAACTATGATGTTTCTGTTGTTAGAGGCCGCAGTTTGTTAGTGTGCTGCAGTTTACCTGCTTGAACCTATAACATATTCTAGATATTGCGTACTTATAGGTCTGACAGCATTTATCAGACCAATGGGCCACTGAAAAATACCTCAGGCCCAGTCTGCAAAAGATGCATGAAGTTGTGAAATTTATTCGGCGACTAATGAGGCCTTGAAATTAGTCTCCTGAATTATCTGGCGCCAATTTCCTAATTAGCTAATTCCTATGTTTACATGTAATTATTGGAGAGTAGCTATTTTGGACATTTTGGAGAGAAATTTGAAAAAAAACTTAGGCAATTGCCATAAAAAAATGAAAATCCGGAAAATGATGTCTGATTGTGCATATACAGTTCCCATTAATTTATTACTGAATTTCAAGATTTGCTAAACTCCAACAGAGTAATTAATCCATCAGAAAAGACCACTTTTTCCAGAGTGGCGAATGGGTAGAATCGGCGAATCCCTGTCTGCATCCGGCTAATGGATCACATTAGGATACTCTTTGCATAGTGTTTTTTTTTGCAGTTCAGAATGTATTCTTTCATTTCTGAAACATAAATAGTACATTGAGCAGTCACAAGTCCAGTCTGCAGAAACTGGTAAATTGTTTGTTACAGTTCGTAGAGATCTCTTATTCTGTTTGTAGCAAATTAAGTGTAAATATAGGGATTAATTCAGAAGTGTTCATAGCAAAATTAATGTAAATATAGGAATTAAATCTAAATTGTTCGGAGATAATATCCCAGTCGGTATTAGCTAGCTATATGTATAGTTGGAATGAAGAAAGATAAAAATTGACCAGTTTTCTTTCTACGGAATCATTGTAAATTTGTATTATGTACCAAATTTAGGGACACTGTTATCGCAGAACTTAAGTTTAAAACATTTTATTTTATGTAGCTACTAAAATTTTAGTATATATTGGAACGTTTAGTCAGACGCAGACGGCAGGTGACCAGTTATGTTCAGTTGTCATGTAGGATTATTGAAAGGTCAAACATTAGCCTCTGTAGGCTTTACTAGCTATATAGTCTTAGATTCTACAGCCAAGTACTTCATTTATACTTTATATGGCAACAATTATGTATACCCATATATATACACCATGTTTCAAAGTATGGACAAAGTTTCCAGGAATTTGGTGACTTTTGAGGGGTCAAATAAGTTGAAAAACCTGTAAATCACTCATAAAATAGTTTCAAGAGATACACATGCATCAGACATGAAGCATAAGGATGTTTTCAGTGTAAAATGTTCACTAGGAAGTTGATTTTCTTATTTAAAGTAGCTATCATAAATGTGGCGACCTGGATCCATTTTCTCACTTGACTGGCTACTTTCCTGTCACACTTGGAAACATGGTATATAGCTACTTGTGTAATTAGTCAATTTGTAAGTTTGTTGATGTCTTGAATACAGAGTTTATTCTAATTTTTCATCAAACCCGTGGAGCAACAGTTAGCCTATAAATGTAAAATAACTGAAATGTTTGGTAGTTCCTAATTTGTGTAGGTAGCTAATGTATTTAACTTGAATTTTTAATTACTATTTATTATTTACTAACTTTGTTTTAAACTGTATAAATCAGGATACAGTAAGTAAGTCATTATATCCTGAGAAAACCTAACCAGTAAACTCAGATACGGTAACGTCTGAATTATCGGACGTTTTCACACAACTGAAAGATTCATTAGCTAGCTAGTAATAGTTCTTAATTAAGCAAAAGCCTTGATTTTGTATTAATTCATCCCATATTTCCTTAATAGCTATAGATAAATAAAAAAAATTATACTTCTGTTCATATTTTTCATTTTCAGAAATTTATGTGTAGGTATTCAACCTTCTAAATCAATATGTTTACTACGAAAGTAGCCTGTGCAATAGGTGGTAACAAAAGTATTTTATTAGAGCATATCAAATTATTGAACAATTTAAGATGTTGCAGAACTTCAAGATCGTCTTCACATGTCATCTCTAATGGTAAGTTAGCTTCATTTTGGTCTATAATTAGTTTCATTTAATATTGTACTTGCAACAAGTGGAAGCATGGAGAATGAATTAAACCAATTAGCTATTGATTCTCAATGTTTGGTAGCTAGCTTTTAATTTATAGTTTTTTCTTACAGGTGACACAATGCCGGCTAAAATTCCAGCTCTAAACTCTTCTGAATTACATAACAAACACTACAACTTCTGGAAAAAGAATGATTATTTCTTTCATGATGAAAGAAATAATAGCAAAAGCAGTTCTCCGTTTGTTGTCATGCTTCCCCCTCCTAATATAACTGGAACTCTACATTTAGGTCATGCATTAACTTCAACAGTGCAAGATGCTATTGTTCGATGGTGAGCTATATTAGCTATTTCATATTGCACTGTGCTTTATCTAGCTAGTTTTTTGATGAACAGTTGCTAGTTGCTTATAAAAATATAGCGACCATTTTGATGGCTATAATTACTAATAGCTACTAGCTATCATTTTAACCAAATAGGATATCAATTATTAGCCCTTTATTAACTGATTAAGATACTACCTATAGCTATAAATGAAATATTCCTTCTGTTTAGCTTACTATTTCAAGATAAACTGCTGTGATGCTAGTGATTTTCAAGCTAAATCTTGTATGATAATCATAAATTCGTTATGATACCTAGCTAATTGCTCTCTGTTTCAGGCATGGAATGAGAGGATATGAAACACTCTGGGTTCCTGGTTGTGATCATGCAGGTATTGCCACTCAAGTAATTCTTGAAAAGCATCTCTTTGACACACAGGGATTGTCTCGACATCAAATGACTAGAAAAGAGTGAGTAAATTTGCTTTTAATCATTGAATTTCTATTTCTGAAATATGGAATCTTAGTTTATTGAAGATCTCAAAGAGTTGTTTATAGCAAAATAGCTGGCTAACTTGAATCAATGAATTTTAATGATTGTACCTAGCTATAAATATTAGGTTTAATTGCCTATGCCTACTATAATCAAGGCTTTAACAGGTATTATCATATAATATGTAGCTAGCTACTTATTTATCTATCTATTCATGAATTTAAATTTATTGTTTATAGCTAAATCTTTGTAGCTAAAACTATTGGTTACCAATATAGCTAGCTTATAGCCATCTGTAAAGTTTTACCTCAAATTTAGATTTGAAGATCAGGCATGGTCATGGAAAGCAGGAAAAGAGAAGCGTATCTATGAGCAGTTGCAGAGACTCGGTACAGCTCTCAACTGGGAAAAAGCGGTCTTCACTTTGGATGATGTGAGGAAGAGAGAAAAGTAATGACTTGTTAGTGGCTGGTCATTTATTCTTGTTAGTTATAAACTTTTACTAAGTATGAACTTTATAAAGCTAGCTATTGCATTGATTTGATAGTTTGGTCTTGTGATATATTTAATATAGAAATTTGTTTCTGGTCAGTCATAGAATTTAGTGTTCTTCTAACCGCAAAATAATGATACAAAACTTTCAGAAAATGAATAAAGCAGTGACAGAGGCTTTTGTGAAGCTGTTTGATAAAGGTCTAATATACAGGAAGGACAGATTTGTGCATTACTGTACTGTACTACAGTCTGTTATTGCAGATATGGAGGTAATTTGATGAGATCTTTTTTAGATAAAAATACATAGCTAGCTAGCTATAACAAAGTTTCTAATCTTCAGAAATAGATATGCCTAATAAATAATTTGTTTTATAGGTTGTCAATAAACATCTTCCAATTCCTACACCTATCAATGTTCCTGGTTATGACCAGCCTGTTGTCTTTGGTGAAATTTACGATATTTCATATCCTATTTTACAAAATGAGTCTACAACCTCAGAACATATCACCGTCAGCACAACTTCGCCTGAAACAATTCCTGCAGATTCTGCAATAATGGTTCATCCTGATGACGATAGGTACAGTCATCTCATTGGTAGGAAAGTTTTAAATCTTTATAGAGAAGGAATAGAGATGCCAATCATTGCTGACACAGCTGTTGATCCTAAAAAAGGAACCGGTGCTGTAAAAGTGACTCCAGCACACAGTGAAGTGGACTATGCTGTTGGCTTGAGACATGACCTACCTTCTGTCGATATCTTCAATGATGATGGGACCATTAAAAATATCGTACCTGATTTTGCTGGCTTGCATAGATATGAAGCTAGAGATAGAATTTTAAAAGACCTTCAATTAAGGAATCTTCTGATTGCTAAAAGGCCATACCCCATGACTTTACACCTGTGTAGTCGCACCAATGATATTCTAGTTCCTCTAATTAAGAAGCAGTGGTATGTTAAGGTAAAAAGTATGATGGACAGAGCCCTTGAGGCAGTAGACAGTGGAGAGCTTAGTATCCACCCTGAGGGACAATGGAGAGTTTGGGTGGAATGGATGAAAAAGTCTCGCAATGATGACTGGTGCATCTCCAGACAGCTTTGGTGGGGTCACCAAATCCCTGCCTACCGAATTGAAGGCTCTTCAGATCAGTGGGTTGCTGCAAGAAGTCAAGAAGAGGCACTAGATAAAGCTGCTGAGAAGCTAAACCTCCTTAAAAGCTCCATTACTGTAACTAGAGATTGTGATGTTTTGGATACCTGGTTCTCTTCAGGACTCTTCCCTTTCTCTACACTGGGATGGCCTGATGACACCCAGGACTTGGCCAAGTATTACCCCAATTCTCAACTCATTACCGGGCAGGATATTCTCTTCTTTTGGGTCGCCAGAATGGTTATGCTCGGAACAGAACTCACTGGAACTCTCCCTTTCAAGGTGTGTTATGTTAACTTGATACTCTTTCTTCATAACCTGACTCGTGTCTTCAAACTTTCTATTCTATACATTAAATTGTATTAAGTAACAAGGTAACTAGTTTAAAATGTAGCTAATGCTAAAAAAGAAAGGGAAAAACTGTTGCTGAGTTTCCAAGAAATATTCTTTATCTTAGATGGATCTTTACAGAAAGTTTTACTCCACGCTCTCGTCACTGATGGGGCCGGCCAAAAGATGAGCAAGAGCAAAGGAAATGTTGTGGACCCCATTGCCATCATTGGTGGTGACCAGAGTGATGATGATGGAGTGGGTGCTGATGTACTCAGAATGACTTTACTCTCACAAGATATATCAAGTGCGTTCAATTCATTGATTCATTTTAATTATTTATCTTTCTAATATGTAGCTATCGGGTCTTTTTTTTGACTTAGCTATATGAAATTAACGGTGAAGTACATATAAAATAATGCAATAATTGTTTCCCTATCTTTATCTTTTTCTTTCAATTTATATTAGTTAGCTATAGCTATTCAGGTAATTTTTAAACTATTTCCAATGTTTGCTGCTTACATAAATCATTTTTTTTTTTGAGTACCCAGTCTAATGAAAAATAATATATTTCCATAACTAGAAATAGCTAGCTAGTGTTCATTTTTACTTTTTTGTAGAAATTAGCTAATAATTTATTTGATTGCTAAGCGACAATCATGATAGACCCTCTTGGATCTATTATATTTATGCTAGCTACAGTTCAAGCTTCATTTGCAGGTGACTACATCTCTTTCGACAAGGAAATGCTGAACGGCTTCAAACTTCTCACCAACAAAATGTGGCAGACTCTCAGGTTCCTGAGGTTCAATTGTGAAAGATCTGGCATAGAGTCTCTCATTCAACTCTCTGATATTCCGTGAGTTGATGAATAAAGAACCTTTGTTGAAATGCTCTGAAAATATAAGGTAGCTATAGCTAGCTAGTTGCTTGTTAGCTACATTTTATGAAGAACTTTTTATAGCCAAATATCAATTCATTATTGCTTGGGTTGCTTTTCTCTAATACGAATAGAATATAATATCGTTGTTTCAGTAGATATGAAACCTTCTTGTTAGCTAATGCTATAGTTTTGAGCTTTAATATTTGTAAATTATAGCTAATTAATGGATAGCCATCTCATTTTCAATTCGCTAGGTAGCTA
Source organism: Caprella mutica (assembly GCA_947561585.1). Taxonomy (NCBI): domain Eukaryota; kingdom Metazoa; phylum Arthropoda; class Malacostraca; order Amphipoda; family Caprellidae; genus Caprella; species Caprella mutica. The sequence goes on from CANNZV010001086.1 coordinate 6,832, forward strand.
TACACTATTGCTACTTAACCAATTTTCTTCATAGGGTGAATTAAGCTAGTTAACTTTCTGGTGATCATTTCAAATTTTTATTTATTCATTCTTGTTTTCCATTCAGTTCCTCCAGGTTATCCAATGTGGATCGTTGGATTCTTCACAAGACATCTCAGTTGGTCTCATCGGCAGCTGTGGCTTACGATACTCAGTCACTCAACTTACTTGTGAACTTGTTTGTAAAATTCTGGAGAACTCAACTCTGCGATGTTTATATTGTAAGCTGCAGTTAACTTTTCTCTGAATGAATATGTAGCTAGCTTGCTAACTTTTGAAATCTTGTTATTCAATTTATCATTTTCTGTAGCTAGCTATAATCTAACTAGCTAGCTAGCTACATCTTAATTTCAAGATAGCATTTTTTCTATTATAACTAGCTAGTTAGCTTTTAATGTTTTATCAAAACAATCCTAGTATGATCTAACTGTGCTACAAATAGTTCTAGTCTCATTGTTCTAGGTAGCTAGCTATACTCAACCCCAGGGTTAATTCAGTAAAGTAGCTATAGTTACATTTCATTCCGTCTCTGCCGAACCTAAACTAACCTTAGGTGAATAGCTAGTGAGTGAATTTAGAAGCTATTTACCGAGGTGATTTATAGCTACAGGCACCTAGAACCATTCCAACCAAGAAATTTCCTTTCAACTTCAGGAAACCCTGAAAGTGCCGAGAGTAGAAGATGGTCTCGATAACACGCAGGTGATTCCCTTCAGCATATTAGGACACTGCATCTTCACCGCACTGAAAACCATTGCACCGGTGATGCCGTACCTCACTGAGGAGATGTATCAGTGGGTGCCTCTTGCAACTAAGAGGAGCATATTTGCAGAGGAGTATCCCTCTGAAGAGGAGGTAAGAAGACTTACTTACGATATAGGGTAGCTAATTATCTGATGTTACTACATTACTGATACTTAAAAACAATGCAAATAGCTAGCTATCTAGCTGATAATTATTAGCTATCCAACTATTATATTAATTGTTATCCATGTTAGCTACCTGCAATTATAATGGATACCAATTTAAAGAAGAGTTAATTAACAATTAATTATTACATAATTTTTCTTATGTGACCGAAAAATATTGAACTGTCTTATAATTTGATATCTACTTATCTTTCTGCTCTGAAAATGTTAAACTTATAGCTATAATATGAAAATACATAGCTAGTAAGATACATTAATTGAAAATTATGTTTTGTTATGGATAAAGCTACCAATTTAGATTATTATTATTATAAATTTATCTCTTAAGATTAGTAGCCACCTATCTTGTTGAACGATATTTACCTAACTAGCTAAATAGTAATGGCTATAGATAATTTTCTTGTCTCCTCATATTAATTAACTCCTCTCAGTTCCATCTGTACAATGACTCTACTGTGAGTGATGAAGTCACAGTGTGGCTGAAAGCTCTCTCTGCCTTCAGAGCTCTGAAGGTGTCTGCTAATGTTACTGCCAAGAACACTCAGGGTTAGTCTCAAAACTTGGACTTTGAATGTCAGTACCTAGCTATTAGATACACCTGATATATTTTCATTAACTAACCTATTTCAAATAGATTAGCTGCGCATTAAATCCTTGTTATACTATACTCTATTAGTTAGCTCTCAGGGCTGCGGAGTTGCTAGCTACATAAAATGTCTGACTTCAGTATTTTGTATGTCAAAATTGAGTCATTTCAGTGTAGAGACTAGATTTAATTCATAGCTATAGGTAGCTAGTTAGCTATGTGTAGTAGCTACCTAGCTAAATAATTGTGCCACCTATGACTGTTTTTAAATAAGATAGGTAGCTAGCTAGTTATTTAACAAGGACAACCAGGGCTGTCTGGTCATCAGCTAGGTGCTACATTAAGTAGGTAGCTATCAGACTACACCAAAAAATGCTCTCACGCCGATTCCGCGGCCCTGTCTATTATTATGATGAAATTTCTAATTTCATTCTTCATTAGCTATGGCTACAGCTAATGAAACTGCTGAGAAATTAAGGTGTTTTGGAATGGATAGCTAAATAATCTACTGTACCGCTAAATGGCGTAAGAACAGATTTGATGACAAATATTATGAACACAACCGGGACAAACTTTCCACAGAATTTGTAGGTGTCAACACTAGTGGCTAGATGGCGTAATTAGCTACATATATATAGCTATATAATTTAAAAAGTTTTCAAAATATAATAATTCATCGATTATTGATGTTCCTGAAAATTCACATTTCAATGTAGCTAGCTAGCTATAGGAAAGAACAATAACTCTCAAAGTAATTCAGTGTAGCTATAGTAATTATAACACTGAACATTTATTACTCTCTTTTCTTCTCAGGTTCCATCATCCTACCCTCTGCTATGGTGACGTCACAGGTGACAGAAGAGATGAAAACAATAACGTGTCACCTCGCCAAGCTCTCAGACATTTCAGTTCACGCACGTCTGAGAGAGAGTGACTGTGCAGAGGATGAGGGATGGGTGACATCAACTGCTGGGGAGAGTGTCGTGGTAGCTATACGATTAGAGGTGAGCAATATAGAACTGCCTTAGCTAGATAAGCTAGCACTACCTTAATTTAGAACTAGCTAGATACCTTATCTTGAACTACATTAATAATGAATGGTGTTAACGGCAACTGATTCCTTATAATATTTGAGAGTTTAGAAAGTCATTATTCCTCTACCATACCTAGTTTCCAAATAATTTATCGCTATCACTAAATCATTTATCATTTTCTATAAATGATTATTGATCTAGCTACCATTAACTAATTAAAGATCATTAATGATCTATCAAGTGCAGGTAGGCATATCTACCTTTTTTCTTCAGATTCATTCTTCAAAACACTGTTTGATTTGATGTTATTATTTTTTTCTTTCTCAGGGCTCTGTAGATGTGAACAAGGAACTGGAGCGCTTGTCTAAAAAGTCTGTGAAATTAAGGAGAACTGTAGATAAATGGGAGAAGAAGAGAAACCAGAAAGAAGGAAATGTGAGTAAACTGCAATAGCTAATTGAGGAAAATGCTCTCCTTTTTCCTGACGACTAAATCGAAAGCTTGAAACCTACAGATAGCTTCAACTTGAGTTTTTAAAGAACCTTAGGACAAAATGGAAGTCTTGTTGAGTTTAAATTCTCTAATCAGTCATTCATCTGTAACGGTATGGTGTAGCTAGTTACTTTGGTTCAGTGAATAGAAGATAGCTACTGATTGTTGTAAATGGTCATGATAATGAAAGTGGTAACTCTAGTTTTATCAGAATAGTATTTTTATGTAGCTAGCTAACATTGATTATAACTAGCTATTTATTTCAAGTTTCTTCCATTATTCTTAGTCTTACATTCGAACCTCTTAGAATTTTTCACTCAATAAATTTATCTTGCTCACGAAATAGTTAGTTATTGGAAAACAGCTCCATATGAATACTACTAGTGTTCAGCGATAATCACTAGGCGATGATCGCAATTAACTATCGCTGCATGCAAAACGTACCTTTATGCCTTTTATCTATAGTAGCTACTAACTTACTAAGAGTAATGTGATTTAAATAAGAGTTTTATCTTGATTGAGAAATGCATAATTTTTAGGGAGAATTTTCAATTAATGAATTGAATAATGTAGCTCATACTTTCTTGCTTTGTTGTAACTTTTTCCAACAAATATTTATCAGTGTTAATTTTTTTCAGTTGGAAAATGCCATTCTGGAGTTGGAGCAGCTGAGGAAAATGATAAACATTTTACATAAAATTAAAAACTAAACTATATAAGTTACTTTTATTACCTATGAAAAGAAAACTAGCCTCAGGGTAGATATTGAAATTATATTTAACAACACATAGATACGGACTGCTATTAAAACATTCAATATATGTTTTATTTATTTAAACTTACGAACTAACTACTACGGATAAATAATTATCTATCTGCAACTATTCGGGTATAGAGTTCTTAATAATAGATTGTGCTTCACTAAGAATAAACATGAAACTTGAAAGACTTTAAAATGTGCCAATAAATAAAGGGAAAACTGCCACCAAGATAAATGGGAAAGACATTGCCTCAAATTTACAGGAAATCTGAAGAAATCTTATAGTACAAAATTATAATTAGCTATTCTATGCATTTTCATATATACTTTTATGATAGATTCAAAATGTTGTTGGATTTTTGATAGTAGCTACTACGAGTTGAAGAAGAAAAGGAAACACAATTTTCTATTCGGTTACATCTACGTAGGTACGAGGTTATCCTAGTGAAAATATAATAAATATCTTCAATATTAGACGAGATAGCAACGTTCAAAAGGAAACTTAGGATTTATTTGTGCTTTAATACTTTCTGATTTAATTTCGTTTCACTTTGAATTGTTTTATAAAAGAGTAAGTTGCGCCCTCTTGCGGAAGTCTCAATCGTTATGCCATTTTATATATACGAGTGCACCGTCATATGTGTTGCTAATGTCAGTTTAACTGGGAATAATCTCCAAAGTAATTAGTAATTACATCGTATATAGTAGGGATTACTACAGCAAAATCAATATGCCAAGTCCATGCGAGACCTACATGGGAAACTAATGATCCTATGTGAACAATGTGTTCTTTCTATTAGTTGTTTCTATATACTCGGATTTATATGAGCTTTTAAATGTTTCCCACATGTCATTTTCACATTATTTTGAAAGTAATAATTAGATTACAAGACGATCTGAGTTCAAAGATAACTTGCTCGACTATTAATAGAAGGTAGGTACTTTGTCTATTGTGTCTGTGTTTTAGGTGACAGGTGGAATAAGGAATGATTGAAAGATAGACCAGCCTCCAAGATAATAAAGAGAACTCTTCCACCACCAAAATCTTAACCAAGAAGAGGTGGTTTCCAGTTAGGTCCGAACTGACCATCTGCACCACAGCGCCAAACTTTGGACGACATTCCAAAGTTGAACAGCTTCGCTGTTTGAATGCTTCCCTGAAAATTAATTGGATAAATTGTCAACTTATGGAAATATAAACTAAACGATCAATACTTTTACACGATACGGCGAAATTGAATTTATTTTATAGACTAAAATAACTAGACTGTAATAATATTTGAATATTAATTGGTTAACAAATGATTTTATTTTTTACTTTTACAATATTATTTTAAAGTCACCAGAGTCTATTTTCTACTCCATTTCAACCTGAAGGTATATTAGAAATATATTGTACTGTAAATTCTATCTGAATATATTATATTCACCATGAGAGGATTTTTGAAGTCGGGCTCCTGTCCGAAATAGAACACACCCCCATTGGGCAACTTGAGGTCTATCGGGGCATCCAGCATGGCCTTCTCGAGAGTGTCACAGTTGACCCAAACCTTCACCTGGGTAGCGTTGATGGTAACCAGTAATTTAGTCCATGAGTTACCTACCTGTAGAGATGGAGAATTGATAGGTAATTATGGCTTACCTGTGAAACTTCTGAGTTATGAAACATTCGGGTAATGGGGACCGGAATTATGAAGTAGTTTTCTATGTCTTTGAATCATAGAAAACGGTACTTCGTAAAGTGAATTTCTATCGTGACCGGAATATTCGTCCATTAAACGAAAATAAATAATTTCAATGGAACAAAATGTTATGATAAATGATTTTATATGAAGTAGTTTATTGTATGTAGGTGATAGTACATAGTTAATCTACTTTGTTGCATCCATTATAAAGTTTGTTGTACTGCGAAATTAATGATTGTCAAATGAAACATTAAAATTGATTGATGTATAATAATTTTATTAACTTAATTTAAGATAAAATGTTTGATGCCTTAGCGTTCTTAACACCTGAAGATGTTGTTGGCGTTAGTGAAAAGTTATTTGAGGATGTCAATTGAATTTTGTAACTACTTTGAAGCTACGTACATTGGAATAAAACAGGAAGACGAGATCAACGCGAAAACCAGTTATATCCAATTGAATTTTGGAATGTTCAAGAAATAGCATCCTAATATTTGGTAGAAGAGTTAACCCTAACTAAAAGAATTCAAACAAAGAGAGGTGTCACACAGCTTAAAAGGCGAGTTAGTATTGCATTGCACTCGGAATGAAAAAGAACTTTTTTGATAAATATTGCATTGCTGAAAATGTCCAGCTATTCAATTTAAATATTTGATTAAGTATTTTTTTTCTTTTTAATTTTTAATTATAGATAACATAATATATTAGCTACACATAGAATACATTTTTTATCAACAGTTATAACTGCTGTTATTCTCATTGAACCAGATTTTATGCGACTGCAATTATCACTTTCATATATTGTTAACACTCAATAATGTCTTTCTTTCTATTCCAAATTTAAGAAAACGGAAGAATTTTCAGTGGACGAATTTTCAGTGGACGAATTTTCAGTGGACGAATTTCCTAGCAGTGCTAGCACCAATTTATATTTATGATTCATAAACCCAGATAAAATAATATTAGTTATTAAATTCATAATTTGAAAAATACAATTTTTAGTGGATCGTATGAAAAAAGTGTCTACTGTTTTTTACAACAAAGAAAAAAAAGAAAATCAAGTTTTCATAAAGATGTCTATTTGATCATTCATTAAAAAAATATATCACCATAAAAAGAAAATTTTCAAGTCACTTTTCAATTCATTCTAAAGAATATAAATTCCATCGAAAAAGTACTGAAGAATATTTTCCCGATAGATGAACAATGTTAATTATTTACCTTGCTAGGAAGACCGAAAGTGACCTGATGGGTTCTGTGGTCCCCTTTGATTCGGTAGATGAGCTGTAGACGTCTCCTCTTTAGATCAGATGTGATCTGAAAGGAAATTGATTACTAGTCTAAATATTTTCAATGGTTTTATTCATATAACAAGTATGCTTGACGAAAACTTGAATCAGAATTGTTAAATAAACAGACCTGAAACCAGGGCTTCAGATTTCCTGCCAGTTTCTCGCCCATGAGGGTGGCGACTGTGTTATTGTGCTGACGGTACACGAAGAACGCGGATAAGGAGTCCCTGAAGTGAGCCACGATCTGGTAAGGAGAAGGAGAGGGTATGGAAATAAATAGGGCTGTGACATATGTTTTTAAAATAATAAATTCCAATGATAGACGACGGAGAGAATTAAAGTGTATGGAATCGTTCTACACCAGCAATACCTATACAGTTTTTGATACCACTTCGCTTTGTTTTTGATATTTTTAAGATCTATAATTTTAAAGGCATATTGTCACCTCTAGAAAGGATTTTCAGAGAGTGTTAAAATCTTTTCAAAAGGGTTAGATTGATTATCATATCGTTTATTAAACTTTTATTGCTTAAAACTTCACCTTGTGGGTTTCCTGAGGGGACAACTTGGCGTGTGTTGCCCGTTCTTTGAGTCTGAAGGTGGTGGCATTACCCATTGGTCCAAGTGGTCCATGGGACACTCCTGGATGGGATGCGTTCAATGCCACCATTTGGAGGATGTCCCACTCTATGAATTAGAAATTATTTCATTATACTCTGATATATTAACTATTACTTATTCAATAAAAAATGAAAAACAAGCAGTTCTGCATGCATGGTTTTCATCATTGGTAGTTTTTATAGGTTGAAACCATTTTAAGATTATCCTAATTACTAAAACTTGCTCTTCATTATAAAAAACGCATGCCATTTCAATTTATATTACTTGTTATTAAAGGTTTTATAAATTCAGCAAGGAAATATTGAAAAAAAATTTAACAAATATTCTATTGAATATTATGTTTTCTTCATTCAAAACCTAACATTAATATTATATCACTCACCCCCATCGTCTTCAGTAACGAGTATTTTGGGTGTGTGATGCTCCTGTCCAACATAGGGTATCCAGCACTGAACAGCTCCCAGTGCCAGGCCTATAAGCAACACTCTTACCAACTCATTTCTAAACATAATGACCTGGAATGGTTTGGGTTAGATATACAATCCAAATGAAAGTTTGATATGTTTAATAGACAGAACTATTGTTAAATATTCTTCATATTTTGTCATTTGAAAGTAGGAAAATAGCCTGACAGCCAATAATACAATGAAACTAAAGTATGTGCACTCGGTAGAGCGCATACTTTCGCCTCCGCTTTGTCCGTTCTCTCCCAAAATTTAAGAAGCTGCTAACTGGATAATAACCAATCGTCCCACCAAGTTTCATGCAATATGGTTCAATACTTTTTGAATTATAAATGACCATGACCTTGACCTTTGACCAGGTCGCTCCCAAAATTCTAGCAACAGGTCACTGGACAAGGACCAATCGTTTCAATGAATTTCAGACAATTTGGTAGAATACTTTTCCAGTTAAGCGAATAACAAGATGATAAATAAATAAATGAATAAATAATGCTCGATGAAATATGACCTTCCCGCATTCTGCGAAGGTAATGAAGCTTTTAGACGTAACGATGGAAGTTATTTAATAGGGACGTTAGTAAATTATATTTACTTTAAAATTTAATTTTGATAACATAACATAAAAGTCCGACTATACTGCAAATAAAAACAAAAATAAATAAAAAGTTCAAATCACAAATCGGGATTAGATCCTAGATCGGCTTTCCAAAGTTCCTAATTTATTGACAATGTAACTGATAAGTTATCTATGTGGCTATCGATTGTGGAGAGAGGGTTGCTGCAAATACATTGCTGAAATGTTTATGTTAATATTCTCTGAATATATTTAGTCTTTTCTTACGACAAGCAATGTTCTAGTCATAAATATTGAGTATTTAGAATAATGCGATCATCGCCCAGCGATTATAGTTGAACTTTAGTTCAATGAAATTCCTCTGGAGCTGTTTTGCAACGAGCGGTTATCGCTGAGCACTAGTTCAATGTATTCCTATTGCTGAGCGATGATCGCATCAATCGCTGCATGCAAAACGAACCTTTAAGGTACCATATATACGGTTTGGATTCAGCGATTATAGCTCGGCGGTTATCGCTCGTTGGAAAACAGTTCCATAGGAATAACCATGGATTAAATAGTTAGAAGGATACTCGTACTTGAAAATGACGCGAAAGTGTGACGTCACGCGAGCGACTCATGACGTCACCTGGTATACTTATACTCGCATCGGAAATATTTGGTTATAGATCTTCATGAAATAACTTTTGATTACTTGGTCAAAAAGATACTTAAATACATCGTAAATGTTAATATATATTTATATATATACCTAATACTGAAATCATTTATTGAATTTAGCTCAGATGATATTCAATAATTATTGGATTTGTGTCGACTTCGATCGATTGAAAATTCTCCAACAATGATTGAAATTGAAGAACTATAGAGAGTCAATTCTTATATAAAATTGTAGGTATAAGAACTATTTATCACGATAAAATCGATATGGTGAAATATATATAATTAATATTTGTCGGCGGATTTCTTCAATTTAGGAATGAATGAAAATCATAGATCACTAACTTTATATTGTCGTTCATAATATATACAAATTAATAAAATGAATAAAAGAAGAAAACTGTATAGAATAAAGTAGCTAATAGCTACTTTATTCTATTTATACTATTTGAAGGTCTACAAGAACCTCAAATCGTTTTCCAAGTGACGTCACCTTCTTTTTCTTTGTCGGTATTTCTGTCGAGTGCGAGTTTCCTTGTAACTATCAAATTCATGGAAATAGCATTGAACTAGTGCTCAGCGATAAACGCTGGGCGATGATCGCTACAATCGCTGCATGCAAAACGTACTTTAAGATAGAACCCCTAAAAATGTAGCAAGCTAACTGAGGTCTGATACTTTCTCAAGTTTGGAGGTTTCGCATCTTTTGAAACTAACCATACTAAAGGATTCATATTAGTTATTGAGTTATTTAAAAAGTAGAAGTTGAATAGTATAGTTACAAATAGATTTGTTGCGATTATCAATATAATATATAAGTTCCGCTCAATTTGCCAATTTTGGTAATCTCGAGAATACGCTGCACGTTTTTTATGATCTTGAAAATGTGCTACCATCTCGAGATTGTCACACATTTTCAAGATCCTAAAAATGCGCAACGCAATCTTGCATGTAATAGGATGTAATTTTATTGAAAACTTAATCTTAATTTTTTATTCAATTCTTAATTTTCATTTAATTTATTAGAGGATATTTTTACTCTAAAACCTGATCGGAGAAAACAAACGAGGTTAATTCCATACGTTTGGTAGAATGTTTGATTTTTCAGTAAAATTAAAATACAAATATTGTTCAAGTTTTCTTTAAGTAACTAATCAAGCTTAATTACCAATATATTAGCAAGTTATTTTGTATAGCTTTAACTATCATTATTTTGTTGAAATGGACCAATTAAATGCATAAATAATTAATTGATTATCTACTCCATCAATGTTGGTCCTGCTTCATACCCTATACCTGCCTTGCACACTCTCGAGATTGTCCCGCATTTTCAGTGATCCTAAAAAACGCGCAGCGCATTCTCGAGATTGTGCAAATCGGCAAATGGCGCGGAACATATACTCAGGTAAATCAACTTCATTTTGGCTTATGCTATAGACTCTTTATTGCAATTAATATTAAATGATTTTCCATTTTACGTTTGACACGTCTTCATTGTTTTAAGATACATGAATAACTGTGCTAAATCAATAGAGGTTTTCTGTGAGCACAGCAGAGTAAAATTGCGAAAACCTGAAAATCAAGATATATGTTTCAATAATAAATAATCCAATTCCCATATTCAGAATCCTATTATACCTACACTCCTAATATAGAGATATAAGAATTTCTTTTCATTGAAATACTGTAACTCTCTAATTACTCATTTACATATTCCTTATAAAATATTACGAATGACATTACTCATTGATACAATTGGTCTTGTTATGAAAGTCCTTTGTATGCTGAACTTTAGGAGAGTGTGCTCACAGTTGTTCAGTTCATCTCGACTCCCTCTCCTTTAATATCATTGATCTTCAAACCTACCACAACTTCAGCTAGAGCAACGCACACTGAATCATGGCACAGGGATAACGTGGATATGGGGGAATAATATTATCGCAAAGGAATGAAATGAGGGGGACCTTTAAAAATTCAGCTTAATGTGTTGTCAGGGTATTGTAACACATATATAAGGAAAATGTTAGAGATCTATATATAAATAAACTTTTTGATGATATAAAGGAGTAGCGAAGTAGTCGTACACAAACAGTCTTCGCAAACTAGGCTTTATCATAGGCAACGAACCAGTCTGACCTTTAGAAAATTTCTGATAACCTAGCTATAAACACATAGGTTAGCATCCATAGCATCCACTTTTCCGACTCCTGTGAATGTCTGAGTAATGCGAAGTTTGCCTAATTGAATGCCTTTATGAGAAATTATAAGATGAAAAAATCATTTTAGATGTTATATAGTAATAAGAACTTAATTTCACTTTAATTTTACGGTTACAAATTGGGCTTTACAAATGCATGTCCTTCAAATATTGATCGATCTATCAATTCAATATTGATATAGTGAAGCAATTAAGGGAAGAGCATTGGGATGACAATATCATCATGATGAGATGAAATTTGATTGTTACGTCTTTTAATAAAATTTGATGCTTAAAATTGTTTTTGGTACGGTTCTTTTGGAATATAGTTCTCCAAAAGAATTTCCTATCATATCCAGCTTTCAGATACACTATTTAATAAAGCCTCTACTGAAAATCCAAGTAAATTTCTTTATTAAAGCTTATGAAAATAGCTATAAAAAATAAATGAGGAAAATGGACATATATTGATCAAGAAAATGAATAGTTTGAACACAGGTGAAGCTATATGAACACAGGTGAAGCTATTTGAACACAGGTGAAGCTATTTGAACACAGGTGAAGCTATATGAACACAGGTGAAGCTATATGAACACAGGTGAAGCTATTTGAACACAGGTGAAGCTATATGAACACAGGTGAAGCTATATGAACACAGGTGAAGCTATATGAACACAGGTGAAGCTATATGAACACAGGTGAAGCTATATGAACACAGGTGAAGCTATATGAACACAGGTGAAGCTATTTGAACACAGGTGAAGCTATATGAACACAGGTGAAGCTATATGAACACAGGTGAAGCTATATGAACACAGGTGAAGCTATATGAACACAGGTGAAGCTATATGAACACAGGTGAAGCTATTTGAACACAGGTGAAGCTATATGAACACAGGTGAAGCTATATGAACACAGGTGAAGCTATTTGAACACAGGTGAAGCTATATGAACACAGGTGAAGCTATTTGAACACAGGTGAAGCTATATGAACACAGGTGAAGCTCTCATTTATAATTCTTTTCTTTTCAAATTTTTTCTTCACTCCGACTGTATTTATTTTGATATTTTTTCATTTATCTTACTTTATAATAGGCTCTTTTTTATTTATTTCTTATTTTCTGTAACTTATATATTCCTAATATTTTTCAATCAAAATTTTGATGCTCCAACTCAAATTAGTTCAGTCAACACGAAAAATCACTTGAAAATATAGAATTTTCACCTTCAATTGAAATAAATTCAAAACTGGCATTAGAATGGAAGACTTTTGACAGATGTTAAAGTGTTCTGTCAAATAGGAATAAAGGAATTGGAAAAAGAAGAGAAATAAGGATATTCCTCACAGCGTCCGTAACACCAGTCCTCCCTCCAGGACTTTTAAAGACACACTGAATTCAAAGCCTGGATAAACTGAGGGAACATCACAGAGGGACATTAGGAAGGAAATTTTAACCGGTGAGAAAAAGGTGATAACCAGGGCTGGGACAATATGCTCTAAAAACTATAGATCCCAAGAATATTATAGACGGAGAGAATTAAAGAGTATTGACTGGTTCTAAACCAGTGATATATAGTATTCGATACCATTTCATTTAGCTTCGTCTATGATATTTTCGTGATCTATAGTTTGTCCCAGCCCTAGTGATAACCATTAATCAGTTCATCTTTAATTAAAGTGTAAAATAACAAAAGTTAAAAAGCCAACAAAATTGAATGTTGTATTCACTCTATTTGCTAAACATTTATTGAATTGAATGTCAAAAATAACTCAATAATTCTATTTAAAAAAAATAATAAAATTTTATGTTTTTAAAAATATTTCATTTGGTCACCTGTACTGCTTATTTTCAATCTATCCTTTGGATTCGAAGATTCGAACGGTATTCCAGTATTAAAAGAATATCATTTTCCTTGGCTTTTCTTCTATTTTCAGTATGTTACTGTATGTATTCTTTCTTTTTCCCAATTCAAACCGTATGCTTATAATTTTTAATGCTACATACTCTTAGTTTTTTAGCATAATTCTATGCTGGATAATCCTATTAAATATTTAATGTAGGACAATATAATAAAGTTAAGCTTTTTGACATATTCAGGTAATGATGTATTTTACGTCAGTGCTATCGGTGGAATGTTTATCTTTCTAAGAAGCGGCGATATGAAACAATGAAATAAAAATTTATTCATGAAAAGTACATAATTAATGAATATCACGTTTGACATAGTTAAGTAAAATTCAGTTTTTTTTAATATGCAGGTCGTATGTTATTATCGAATATTGTAAGAATTGATTTTTTGTCGTCGAATTATTCATCGTAGTATGTATTATCAGGGAAACAATAAACGAAGTCACTTTAAATATTAGATGCAAAAACCGTGGAGTTTTCAGTCAAAATTTTGAGATTTGAAGCGTTGCATAGAATATAGTCCGCCTTCTAGTAGTATTGAGAAAAGATGCCAATTAGCTAAAAGTTTATGACTACTTACAGGCCCATTAGTGAATTATCTTTGAATATTGAAAGATAGTACGAATCGAACTATATCGTATTAATAAAAAATTACATTTAGATTAAAATTATTTGAAATATCAAGCATTTGACGAACTAACTATGTTTATAAAAACTACTGCTCTAAACTATAACGCTAGTCGTGTATTTCTCTTAATTTTTTTCACATGTGAGTAACTACAGGAACAGTTATTCAACAATTTTGTAATAGTGGTTTACCCACAGATTTCATCGTATATCAAAAAAACTGTTAGGCATCATTTGATTTAATATCAATCGAATTTTCATGCACTAAATTATTGACGCAATAACTAGCCGTTCCATACTATCAGCTAGTAAACTACCATCATTGAATTATTATTTGTAGCAATCGTATAATTTGAATTTTTTTTTTTTTGATTGGCAAGAACTAAGGTAAATACACAATAGCCAATATGACACACTAGCTGATAGCTAGTAAGAAAAGATAGTCAATGTTCGACTATAAAAGTTCAAACTTCATATCTATGATGGAACGAACATCTTTTGTAATTAGCTATCGGCTGCTGTGTCACATCAGCTGTTGTGTATTTACCTTAGTTCAATTTTTAATGTCTATAGTTAGTTCATTATGCAATGTCTATAATATCCCCGATTAATATAAGGGCTGATTTGGTTAAATTGGCTTTTGTTAAAATATTTTAATAGTTGCTATAACAAAAAAAAGATAAATAGTAGAATATATACTATGGGTATAAGTAAAGCCCCACCTAGGCTAGCGATGCTTTGTCAAAGACATTTCTACTAACTCCTAAAATTAGCTTACATATTCATTGCTTATAATAACACATTCATCTGCATGAACTGTGTAATAGTTAAACTTGTAAGCTATATCTAAAACCTTGCATTGAACAGCATATCCCTATAGCACCATCTTCCATAACGGGAAGTAGTGTTGGCAATATGTATCAATATTTTAACGAGGTAGAAAGGAGAAGAGGCTATTGATAAATACTTTAATTTAATTCCTGGAGTTCAGAACCTAGAGAACGTATCTACAGTTCGATCTCAGTCTTACACCTCTCTTTTCAAGATAGCTTTTATTTAGTCTTCAATTTTGCATAGTAAAAGAAATTAAAATGAAACTATTTTAAAAAGTTATAGATAATTTTTTTCTGAAAACTTAACAAGTATAACTTGCCGCTTCCTTCATTTTGTCTTATTGATACCGTTTTTTTGTCATTTATTAATTAAACTGATAAAATATTTTTTCCATGAACTAGATTTCTGTTAATCTTTTATTTTATTACTTGGGTGCATAATAATTAGGGTTGTGACTATAGGCATTTATAATCATAGATTTTAATGAAATGCTTTTAAATACTATATACTGGTGACTTAGAACCATTTAATAGTCTATAATTCAATCCGTTTATAATATTTTCAGGATCTATGATTTTAAAAGCATATTGTCACAACCGTAATAATAATACACTTCTAATTGGAGAACATGCAGCAGCTGTCAAAACCTCCATGAGACTTTCGATGGGGCTGATTAACAACACTAATTGCTGATCTTAATCAAATAGAAAATATCTGAAGCTATGGAACAAAATCTTTTCAGTATGTGTTATAGCATGAGGAATGTCTAATTTCTTGATTTATTTAACGTAAGGCTTTTTTCGATGTATAGATAAGGATAACTAAAGTCTAGATCACACCGCCAGAATTTTGTTTGAGCGTTCTTTGAACAAAGGAAAAAAATTGACAACGCTTGTTACCGCTTACACAAGGGAAAACCGATCATGGTAACCCGAGCGTTGATAGAACGGTGTTCTACGAGTGTGGGCGTTGGCACGGCGGGGGTTTAAAGTTGGTATAGCGGTATACTGCTTTCGATTACGGAGCTGAGTGGATGAAATCTATCAGAAATTCTAATGGATTTCTGATATAAATCGATAGTTGAGGTTCATTATTAGAAGGCAGACACAGAGGAGGAACTTTGCTAGAGCGTTCCTGAAGCGAGGACAAAAAATTGTTAACGCTCACCAAAATTTGGCCCCAGTTCAGGCAACGCCGTATACGCTTGACCACCGCTTATGTTCACACCTACTGATCCGAATGTTTTGAACTGCACAACATATTACGAGCGTTGAGAAGCAGTAGCTTTCCGCTCCGCAAAGTTCCCCACAGCAAATAAAACTCAGACAAATTTTGGCAAAATTATATAAGCAAATAGGTAAATCTTGAATGCTGGACCACCGCTGCTTTGCCAGCATTGCCCGGGCGGTGATCAAATGTTGCATAAACTTTAATATCGCGGTTGAAAGCATTTTAATCACAGACACGTGTTAGCTGAAACGGCCTCAGAAAATGAAGCAGTGATTCATTGCTGTTGTTGTTGTTGCTAGTTACTGTAGGTGACTCAGGATCCTCCTGAGGGTCGCCAAAGACCGGACCAGATCCTCCAGCAGCTCTCCAAAATTCCTCCTAACCCCCGTCCCTCCTCCTCCTTTCCTCCAGCGCCGGGCACCGCATCCACAGGTGCTCACTGCTCTCCTCCTCGTCCTCGCACAACCTAGACTCCGCTGTTGCCTCCAGTCCCACCATACTTCTCCACCTCCTGAGGACTGGGTGATGTCCCGACCGAAATCTGGACAGGTCCACCCTCTCCTCCCTAGTCAAACTCTGCTCTCCTTCAGAGTCCCCTCGTATCTCCTCCTGGTATCAGCATGCTGCACACCCATTCTCCTCTCTCTGAGCCCCCTGCCTATCACTGCTCCCCTCGTGCCCCCGTCCAGCCTCACCTTCGCCTGACACATCTCTCCTTCCTCTCTTGCCCTCTCGTCCGCCATCTCGTTACCTTGGAGTTCACTGGGTCTCGGCACCCACACCAACTGCACCTCCCTACCTTCTTCCTCCAGCTCCCACAGCTTCGGCCTCTCTTCTGGTGGGTCGCACCTCTTGGTCTGTGCATACCGCATGATGTACGGTGTGCCGCACCTCAAGGGCAGGCCCCCTCCCTCATCTGTCCTCCTGCTGCTCCATCCATCCACATACTCAGTAATGATTTCTAGAGCTCTCTTGCTCATTTCTCTCCAGTCTGTCTTCCTCGTCCTCCTCGGCACCTCCCTTTCCACCAGCTCTCTTCTTGGATCCTCTATCCCTTCACCCTTCCACTTCTCGTTCGTCTTCACAGCTATCTCCTCGAATCTGTCCCTCATTTTCTCTAGCCCAGCCTCCAGCAACACTGCTTCCCGTGGGGTGCTTCTAGTGTTGCCGGTTATGATTCTTGCCGCATGCAATTGGGCCCTTTCTACTTTTTCCAAATTAGATTTGGAGAGCCATGGGGGCCCATGCTGCACAGGCGTACTCTCTGACGCTCCACTGAGTCGCCGTATATATCTTCTTTCCTCTAACCACAGCTCGCTACCGCCACTCTACTCAACATCCCGTTCCTGCTTCTCATTCTCTCCGTTACCTCGTCTACATGTTTACCGAAAGTGAGCCTCCTGTCGTAAGTCACCCGAGGAACCTCTGGTTATCATCCCTCCTCAGAGGTTTCTCTCCAATCCTCACTTCCGGTGTCCATTCTGACTCCGATGAGTCTGTGGGGTAGAGGCATATGCTACATTTGCTCGTACTGAGCTCAAAGCCATGCTACCTCCATTGGTAGGGAGGTCGCATAGCTTCATACTGCCAAACCAACGCTTGTTGCCTCTTTCTACCGTTAAGCCAACTCTATAGCAACGACGGCTTCAGCTGTGGGAAAAGGAAAACTACCGCTCTTTTTGCAACATTTTGAAAAACTCAAACCCTTCGGAGCGGTGAGGGAACCTAAGCAGTAGCCGATTGCATATGGCGTTGCTTTAACGAGGGACCAACTTCCTGTGAACGGTAACGAGCGGTAATGAAATTTTTTCACCGCTCAAGGACGCCCCAATGAAGTTTGGGTGGCGTATCCTAGGCTTAAGGCTGAAGGAGGCTATGCACAATATCAATAGTAAATATTTATTTTGTTTTATATTGTTTGTATTAGTTTAGATTTACGCTAATTTTGAATCAGTCAAGCAATTTCAGTTTCTAAGTTTATATATTATTCATTTGAAAATAATTCTTTACCCTTCATCTATAATTAAATTTGTGAAGGTGATAAATGAATATTTTCCCCCAGAGGCTCAATCCTGAATTGTCTGTGGTGAGTGTTAGAGAAAGAGGTGGCGTCTTTGGGCTCTAAACTGTTGTAAATTGGATTATCTTTTTTGTGTATTTACCAAGCTTATCATTTAACACTAGTTACAGTTTTAGGGAATAGTGCTAGAGTCATGCTCTTCAACCAAGAATTTTTAGATTTTATGGTATGAAGGATTAGTTTTCCATAACCTTATCATTTTCATCTTCCGTCAGTGAATGCAGATATTGGTGCTTGTGTCTTTTTCTTGCACATTTCTTGGTAAATGACTGCATATTCACGGAGAAGCATTTCTGCATCTCTGTGCATTTGTACCGACAGGTGGTAGGTGACATTATTCAATGTTCACTGAGCCATTTTCTTTTCTGACTGCTTCTTCAAGTTCCTTTCCATTTGATGTCAGTGATATGGCCTTTTATTCCAAGCAGAGGTCATGGTGTGCAGACGTTTCGTCGACAGACGTTTCTCCGACAGACGTTTCGTCGACAGACATTTCGTCGACAAGACGTTTCGTCGACAGGACTTTTCGTCGACAAGACGTTTCGTCGACAAATTTTAGTAAATGGGATATTAACACACTCTAATGTTTCAAAACATGTACTTTAAACCAAAACTATTCTATAATAACAAATTATTTTAAAGCAATTTAATATTTTCGGATCAAGTTAAGTTTGTGATTAAAAAAATTAAAACAATTTCCTCTCAATAATTTAATATATATATATATTTATTTGGTGTCCGCTTTTACACGACGGGTATTAAACATGAAGAGTGTAACTATGATGCGCATACACGGGAATATATAGATATGAAATTTAAATTCCTCCGTTTTTATTCAATTTTTAAATGTTTTTATCTATGGAAAAATGATCAGTTTATGGAGAAAAATGAAAAATGAATTCACTAAAAAAACCTAAAAACGGGTAATAAATTACTATTGAAGACCCGTTATTTTTAACTTGAAAATACACTAGTCTATACTATAATAAGAGCCGCGTCCGTCCGTGTGTCACACTTTTATTAGGAAACACATATCAAACGGAAAAACAAATCATTTATAGCAGTATCATCACTACGGACTACAATGATATTGACACTAATTATTTGAAAACGGAAATTCATATTTTGGCTTTTGAAAGATTTTCTGTTTAATCATAATATTTGTACCATAATACATACTTGAATTAGAATATAATTTAGATTCAATAACCGGTGCTGTATTGGTGATAATAAGATTAAAATTTCTCGGATTTGTAATTGGTACGTCATTTTCAGTTGGTAAATGTCCACTGTTTGACTACTGCGGGTTTTCTGTAGTTGAGTGGTAATCCTAGATTAAAAGTCAAGATTTAATATAAAAAACTCGTCGTTGAATGTTTATCGATATTAGGTTATTGTTTTACCACAGAGTTATCCTTTGAAATCAGTAATTGGCTTTAAAATACAACAAGTTCAGAGTTATCGAACGATAACCCATCTTCGTATTAGTGATTCTACAAGAAAAATATGAGCTTATTACATAATATTTTAGAACTAATAAATTATTATTAATATTCTTAAAGTACTCGAAACGACACATTTACCCAAGCCAACACGGCAAGATACTAATAGGCAGTTGTGATACGAAGCTACAAAGAATTAAATTTAAGAATGTTCTTTGTGTGTGGATACAATCATTTAGATTTCAATGATTTCAGTATTTGATGCGATATGTATGATATATATTTTTTAGTTTTGTCTTACATATTCAATTTTTCAAATTACTTTAAAATAAAATTGTTATTATTGAATAGTTTTTATTTAATATTAAAGAAGACAAACGATTGAAATAATTTAATAGTTATTCTCCTTACCAGTACTCTATTTCATAGTTTGATCGTGTGATACATTATTCTGTTAAAGAACATGTTTTTTTTTTTTTTTTTTTTTTTAAAGTGTATTAATATCCATTTTACGAAAATCTGTCGACGAAACGTCTTGTCGACGAAAAGTGTATTAATATCCATTTTACGAAAATTTGTCGACGAAACGTCTTATCGACGAAAAGTCCTTCGACGAAATGTCTGTCGACGAAACGTCTGTCGACGAAACGTCTGTCGACGAAACGTCTGTCGGCGAAACGTCTGTCAACCGAGGTCATACCCCCTACTTCTGATAAGTTTTTATTTACTGATATTAATATAAATTGAAATAGCTAGCATCTAGTTCTAGGTGAACCTCGTAAGATCCGGCCACGATAGAGGCTCAATATGATTACCATTCATTTTTTTAATGGTAACCCGTGCTGCTTATAACATTTTATTTTAAATTAATTACAGTTGAAAAATCTAATTTGATTACAGAATTAGGAATACTTGGATAAAATCTTTTATATATTAGCTAATCATTTCTGTAACATCGTCGTTAATAGATGGTAGATGTAACCTACTTGCATGGACAAGTTGCAAATTATCGGATTGTTCCAATTCTTCGATCAAAGTAGAAATAAGTATATACATAATACAAATTATTTAACTTTAGTTATATACTTTTTCTGATAATATCAAAGATGTAAAACCGACCGATAATTCGTAACTAACCCTATCGCAGAAAGTAATCGAGATCAAAGAGGTATATGGTAGAACTATTTTCATTTCAAATGTTATTCAAATATCATGCAATAAATAGTCATCACAGACTAATTTTTTCTTCCACCATCACGAGGTGATTGAAATGGGGATAAATAAATCTAGCATATATAAAATAATGAATATTAACTCTGTTCAAACATATGAAACAGAACTATATTAGGTCTGTATAGCAAAGAAACTATGGTAATGGGTATCCATATGTCCAAAATTTCTTAAAATCAGTATCATTATATGTACAGTATACTAAATAATTCACCTGATTAACGCAATATATGATGAATGGTGCTGATTGATTTTGGTAGCCGGTAAATTTCTCGAAAACAATTGCTCGAAAGACAATTGCTCGAAAACAATTGCTCAGAAAACAATTGCTCGAATGAACAATTGCTCGAATGAACAGTTACTCGAATTATCAAATTGCTCGAATTATAAAATTGCACAGTTTTCGATTTTATAAAAGTCAGTTATTCATGAAGTGGAGCTGCACCTAACAATCCTTGTTTCTTTTTTGTAATTGATCATTAACCATTCTATAAATGATTTTTATTATTACTCATTCTGCATAATCTTTTTCCCCCTAGGGACCGTTTGTGTCATCTCGTCTGTAACATGTGAATTGGAATCATGTGGTGAATCAGTGCTATTCATGTTTTTTTATCATAAAACCCAAAAATTTATTTATTACTAATAGGTGAAATAACTCACAAAGTTATGGCAGTTTTAATAATCTATACATTTTTTCGGGTTTTGTGATAAAAAAACATGAATAGTAGTGATTCACCACATGATTCCAATTCACAAGTTACATACGAGATGACACAAACGGTCTCTAGGAGAAAAATATTATGCAGAATGAGTAATAATTAAAATCATTTATAGAATGATTCAATTACTAAAAATAAATAAGGATTGTTCCACTTCATGAATAACTGACTTTTATAAAATCGAAAACTGTGCAATTTTATAATTCGAGCAATTTTGTTCATTCAAGCAATTTGATCATTAGAGCAATTTGATCATTTGAGCAATTGTTCGTTCGAGCAATTGTTTTTCGAGCAATTGTTCATTCGAGCAATTTTTTTTCGAGTAATTGTTTTCGAGCAATTCTTTTCGAGCAATTTACCTAGAACCTTGAGTTTATAATTTATACTATCTGTAGGGGGGTGGGAGGTAAGGTTATGGATATGTCATGGCATGGCCTATCTTAACTTGTAAACGAAGATGATTTCAAGTTTCGAGAATAATTATGATATATTAGTGTGATTTCATTCGAACACCCACATGTAGATGTTTCGATATTACCAACCAAAATGTCCCAAACTTTCCTATTGCTATAGTTCAGGTAAATAATTATTAAGAATTATTTATTTGATTTTGACATTCTTTTACTTATTTGATATTAAGTGACCAAAACAAAATAGTGAAAATACTCTAATTATTACAGGAGAACGCAAATCAATAGTTATAATTAATTTTAATAGATTAATAATAAGCTAATTGTAAAACAGTAAGATTTAATGCCACCAACCTTCTATATTCAAAGATAATCCACTAATTGGTATCTTAATAATAATTAGTTGGTATATTTTGTCAATACTACAAGAAGGTGGACCTTATCCTATGCAACGTTGTCAAATCTCAAAATTTTGACGGAAAACTCCACGGTTTTTGCATCTTAACTTTAAAGTGACCTCGTTTATTGTTTCCCTGATAATACATGGATGCCCTTTTTATAGTCGATAGCAATCGCCGATCAAAAGCTGACGCTCGGTGATTATATTTTTCTGACGGATTATGTTTCACGACGTGGGAGTTTCATTATTTAAAAAAATAATCGTATTATGAACTAAAAACAATTACGTGTATTGTGTAACTTTAATCAAATGAGTATTGATTCATGCTTACAGTGTAATATAAAACCCACATGATTTTTATTTAAATGTTTCAGTGTGCAATAAAAATGGATGTGTTATATTCAGAGACAGATTTATAATTTATTTTATATAAACTAGCTATGATGTCATATTATATTCTTTTATATTTTTTTTGATTAATTGAATTTCGACACCTATAATTTGAAACCATAATATATGATCTATAATTGAAATCATAATATATGATCTATAATTGAATTCATAATATTTGATCTAAATATAATAGAAATAATAATATATGATGTTAATACGATAGCGGGTGTGTTATTTTGTGTGTCACGCTTACATTATATAATATAATAGGGACATAAGAGGTTGGTTTGTTCATCAATTATGAGGTCAATATGTTCGTCTCATATGAATTCGGTCCATCCGTCACATATGAGTTCCGTCTACCAATCACATATAAGTCAGTACGTCAAAAAATGGGCTAACCAGACACTATCAATATAGCGCTTCACAAAGTTGGTGTAAACGAAAGTAATGACACCAAGAGCATGCTGTTTTTAGGATTTTAGGCAGAATCGGTTTGAGATTTAATGGTAGAGTCTATGCTAAAAATAATTGATGTGAAAAGTTACAGAAAACTAGATACAGTGACGACTATTATAATTTCATAAAATGATAATTTAATTGAAAAAAAATATTATTTTCATTTTAATTGAAACAAAAAAATTCATACTGTTTCTAAATGTGTTTCCCTTCAAAATTGGTATGTTAGTCACTATTAATTTGGCATTAAAGTTATAATAAACAAATAGAGCTATCGAAATGTTAAAGTCACCACTTCACTTTAAGAGAAAACTTTTTTGGTCTAGTAGGAAACAGCTGAAGTCAGTTTCCTACTAGACCAAACAAACTTGGAATGTAACTCTGGACTACTACGAGGTTTTGATGACCTTGCAAGTTGCAGCACTGTATCATGTATCGATAGAAGCTTTTTCGGTAGAGATAATACCTCAAAAACCTTATGCGCTGTTTACTATATTTATAAGATTTTAGACTTTTTTGGGCACACTTCACAAAATTCTACTATTTGATTGTTTTTAAAATTATTTTTGATCTATTTCTTGGATTACTCCAATAGTTGAATACTCTTCTGAGTACCCATTACCACCCATCCAAAATGGAATTCTTCCTTCTCATAGAAGTGTTATCATTCTGATAATTGTTGACTGCAAATTATGCATTACTACTACAAAGGTTAATAAAAAACAGCATGACTGGTTATAGTGTACGTGCATCTGCATATATAGATGATATAAAAATTGAATTAATACAATAAGGCCTAACTGGTAAATTCCTAGTTCACGTCCCTATTTCATTTATGGACGCGAACTAGGAACCGATCCACATACCCCCTTCCTATTTCACGTCCCAAATTGATTTAGGTAGGTGAACTAGGAAGGGGGTGATCGTAAATTAATAATTTTATAACAAAAATATAATAATTATTTATATTTCAATTTGTTCTTCAAAACGATAATCTTCAATTTACTGAATTTCAATTTCAAATATTCCTTTTTGGTATTATTTGTGTATTTAGTTAAGATACTAGATTTTACTATCATTAATATTTATTAGTGCAATATATATTAATCAGATAGAAGGTAATTCAATTTATGAAAAATTAATTTAAAAAGACCCCCTTCCTAGTTCACGTCCCTAAATCATCTAGAGGCGTGAATTGTAGGAAGGTGGTATTTGGATCGGTTCCTAGTTCACCTCACTAAATTGAATAGGGACGCCAACTAGGAATTTCCCATTATATTGCTATAAATAGATACAACAAAACCTCGTAGTAGACCAGAGTTACGTTCCAAGTTTGTTTGGTCTAGTAAGAAACTCACTTTATTACTAGACCAAAATCGTTTTCTCTAAAAGTAAAGCGATGACTTTAATATTTCGATAACTCTATTTGTTTGATAACTTTAATGACAAATTAATGGTGAGTAACATGCCAATTTTGAAGGGAAACACATTTAGAAACAGTATAATTTTTTTATTCAATTAAAATTAATATATTTTTTAAAATAAATTATAATTTTATGAAATTAGAAGAAATTAGAATAGTCTTCACTCTATCTAGTTTTCTGTAACTTTTCACATCAAATTTTTTTAGCTTAGACTCTACCATTAAAACTCAAACCGATTCTGCCTTATATTTTATCCTAAAAACAGCATAAATAAATTTAATATATAATTCAAATTAAAGATTTATCTTTGAAACAGTATTGTAATTATTGCTCCTGGTAATTTTTACACTAGAATAACTGTCAGGTGACAAAAATCGTGTTTTGTCTAGTACGAGGTATTTTCCATTACAGTTTCAAATTTTTTTTGGTCTACTAGGAGGTTTGTCTACTAGGAGGCTGGTCTACTACGAGGTTTTGCTGTACAATGAAATTAATTAGGTAGCAAATTAATTTATTTTGCCCCAATATTGTTAGAACATTGTATAAATATTGTTACACCATTGTCCAAATCGTTACTTCATTTTATCCCAATAATGTTACAACTTTGCTTCAAAATGTTTACAACATTGTTATAATAGTGAGACAATGTTGCCGTGAGAATATTCACGATCTAGGTGAATAAATTTACAGAAAGATTGTTAATATATATAGATATATATATAATGATGTGAGAAATAGATTTTAATTTCTATCAAAGTAATAAAAAAATACGTAAAGTATATTTTGAAGTCTGACATAGCGACATGAATAATTTGAATTGTGGGATAAGTTGATTTTTATCGACAGTTTATTGGTAATAGCATTCATAGTTTGATACTATAAGTGTATGGATAACGAAAAAGACCATGTATAGTTCATTCGAATATAGAGTCACTAGCAATCTTAATTCGGTGCGTGAGAGAACAATGTATATATATTTTTTAAATTCATGCTTATTACGGGTATCACCTCTAAGGTTAAAAATTAGAAGGTTAATAAAAGCACTAAAACCAACGGTTTAGTGCTCACCCCCTGTGGTCTCCTCCTCCTAGCCGACCAATCAGAGAATCGTTCGATAGAAACTTATGCGGTAGATTCAATATCTCAAAATCCTTATGTGTGTTTACTATAGGTATTTTTTAAATTTTAGACGGAAAAACATAACCTTGTATGGCACACCGCATTATCACTATACTGGTAACAGTTATTTCACAAATTACATCATTGTGTAATTGACATGAGTTCATTCTAAAAACATTACTAAGATTGGTGGGTATAGGTGTATTTATAAGCATATTATCATGAATGGTTAGTATTGCAATATGTGTAATTATACTCCCAAAATCAATGCAGTTATGAATTGGTTAAACAATTTTCAGTTATTCCAAACTATAATATATAATAATCAGGACTATAATATATAATAATCAGAAAGATTGTCAAGACATTACCAAATTTTTCTTTACATTTCTTTAACTAATAACTAATATTTCTGGTGAGAAAACACCTCTTTGTATGACATATTACACCATAATTTGTTTCTGTGATTACCCTGAAGATTTTCATATAAATTAACTAGATTATGTGCACTCGGTAGAGTGCATACCTTCGCCGCTGCTTTGACCCGTTTAGCCGTTCTCTCCCACAATTTAATAAACAACTAACTGGATAATAACCAATTGTCCCACCAAGTTTCATGCAATTTGGTTCAATACATTTTGAGTTATTGAGTTATAAATGACCTTGACAATAGAACCAGATCACTCCCAAAATTCTAACAGATGGTTCCTGGACATTGACCAATTGTACCATCAAATTTCAGACAATTTGGTTCAATACTTTTTGAGTTATTGAGTTATATATGGCCTTGACCTTGATCTTTGACCTTTGACTCGATCGCTTCCAAAATCTAACAAAATGGTTCCTGCATATTGACCAATTACCCCACCAAGTTTCATGCAATATGGTTCAATACTTTTTGAGGTATAAATGACAATGACCTTGACCATGTCACTCCCAAAATTCTACCAGCAGGTCATTGGACGTGGACCAATCGTTTCACCAAATTTCAGGCAATTTGGTTGAATACTCTTTCAATTCAGCGAATAACGAGATGATAAATAAATAAATAAACGACGGCAATAATGTAACCTTCCGCAAGATTGCGAAGATAATTTGAGACTCTTCAAGTTTTCAAGGGTGGCAGTTGAAAGGGTTCGAATGAATTCTAAATCGATTAGATTTCGATCTGAAAGTATTGTCTTCAGGCGGCTAGATACAACGTCAACTAACTAGATACAACGTCAACTAACTAACTAACTTGATACAACGTCAACTAACTAACTAGATACAAGGTCAACTAACTAACTAGATACAACGTCAACTAACTAGATACAACGTCAAGTAACTAAATACAACGTCAACTAACTAACTAATTAGATACAACGCCAACTAACTAGATACAACGTCAACAAACTCTCTCTCAAAGTTCAGTTGTAAATAACTATTGCTTTATGCCCATCATTTAATTTTTTTCTACATCATAGCACAAGATTATAGTTGTCATTGATTGATTATTATAGTGTTCCTCAAACTCAATTTATATATGTTCAGTTCAACATAACGTCTGACAGTTTAGCTAAACTTTTATAATTTTAGTTTAACTGCTAAAATATTTGCTTTACGTCTAAAAAGTATCGCTTAATGGATAAAAGTTTATTTTATCGTTTTAAAGTTCAACTTAACGTATAAAAGTTTCGCTCAACATCTAAAAGTTTTGCATAGCATCTAAAAGTACTGCTTAACGTCTAAAAGTTTAGTTTACCCTTTAAAATTTCAGCTTAACGTCTAAAAGATTAGCTTAACGTCTAAAAACGATAAATTTTTGTTGAAATATGTTCACTGCTTGAAATTCGATGAACTTTTTCTTGATATAAGTTGACTATTCAAACAGAAGGAGTGACGCATCTCGCAAACCAGGTCATCACGCCCGGGGCAGAGACCATTGTATCGCTTACGGTGTAAATGGACTCTTGCTTTCCAATGCATAATTTTGTTGTTTGTCGATCACCTGTGGAGGGAAAAATAGTTGTCTTTCATTTCAAAATTTCTAGTTCAGTGTAAACACTTACTGCTCTAAGTTATTAGTTTCTATATTTATACATATACCGATTGTCATTGATTTCATCATTCAATGTACAGGGTGACGACCCAGAAAAAAGTGTAACCAAGTTTGAATTAGTATAAATATCTTACACTTACAATCTTAAGCAATAACGGAGGTAGGTAGAATGGACACATGAAAAAAATGGATTTTTTATAATTACTTTAACTCCTTTTTTAACTATTTATAAATACGATATTTATAATAATTCTAAGTTACATACACTTTTTTGTGGGTCACCCTGTAGTGTATATCTATAGATAAATCTGAAATCTAGAAGCTATATATGATTTAACCATATATCGTTCTTGTTATTAGATTATAATTACTTAAATTTTAGATATGAAAACCTGTTTTGCAGATTAGCTTTGAACCAATTGTTTCATCATAGTAAGAAGAGTGTAAATGATATTGTAATTTTTACCATCAAATCTGCAAGCCAGACCAACTGCCTGATCATGATCTTGTAAATTTTCCAGGGCCGTCTTCCATGTCACACCGAATACAATAGATGATCCAATGTTGTGCGATGTCATGTCAAAATCAGCAAAGTGCTGCATATAACAGTCTGAAAAGCAAACATACAACGTAAAAAAGGCGTACTACTTTTTAATTTAGCTGAAATGTAGAAACTTTTAGAAATTTCGAAATTAGATATTTAGATATGAATAGTTTCTGTACTCATAATTTTCTGTTTTGGAGAAAATGAAGAAGAAAAAAAAAAGATTAATATCTATAATAATAGAGAAACGTAGGGTAGGGAAGAAAAGGAGGAATAAAACAATTAGTTTTGTAGATTATTTTAAATACTTACATATTTTAAGTGACACCAAACTAACTTATAAGCCCAACATAAACCGAACCATGTAAAAAGTTAGTTAAATTGAGGATTTTTTTTTTCAGCTATACCATATTATTTTAGCAGAGTCTATATAATTTAACTTTACTATTCTTTGGTTATTTGGTTTTTACTCGATGCATTATGTTTCATGGAAAAACTTTTAACGTTCACTTACACTTCATGAAAGTCTTATTAAATGATTTATTAAGAATAATTTTAAACGTAAAATTTCAAACCCGTAATTTCAACTTATGATATGTATTTAAAACTAGGTAATTGAAGAGTTTTGTAATAATTTTTTATTGTCCATTTTAAGGAAAGCATTATATACGAGGATCCTATGATTTTAGGAAAACAGTATAATAATTTTATCCCAACACATGACCATCAAACCTAGCATAGAGTAATTTTGGTTGATATTAGACTAAAACTCGAAATTTTACCTGAATTTTCACGTACTCATATTTTCATTTACTGTTAATAAAAGGAATGACTAAAATACTTTATAACCTTTATAACCCTACAGTGCTGTGTTTAAACTGAATATTTCATGATTTTACTTTGATGTATCATTATGAGCGGTGGCCTGAAATTTCGGTCTTGGAATATTCGGTCTAGAAATTTCTGTCTCAGGAATTTTGATCTCGGAATTATAAATGACCTCTCAACGTAAATGACCGTTATGTAATTTGCTGGATCCGTTAGTTTGTTGTACTCACACTTCATGAATTTTTAATGACCTGGTCGAGGGATTAGTGGGTCGACACGCAACTGATATATCTAATTCATAAGTATAATTTATTCCTGAGACCAAAATTTCCGAGACTGAATTCTCTGCTCAAATTTCATGTTAACTAAATGTCAAAACATGTCAAAATTACTAATGTTACGTATCATTTTATAGGGGTTAATGATGTTATCCTCTTTCAATAAATACGCTACACCTATTAATGCTCATAATTTCCAGTTTTCTGCTATTGTTCTTTATTAACACCACTAAAAATTATAAACTGAGACAGAATTTTCTAAGACCGAAATTTCCTAGAACCATTATGAGCGATACTGTAGGAAGGTTTTGTGAACTTATTTTCTACGAAGTCGATAGACCTTTTATATTTTTTAATCTTGTATATTTTAAAAACAGAACTCCATTAAACTAACCAATAAGATCATCAAAAAATAATAAGTGAATGTTTATAAGAACGTTTTTTTTCATTTCATATATTCGAATCCACAAAGAATCTTATAAATATATATAATATTAAAATAAATACATTTCGCTAGTATGCGACAACGACCTAATAACTCAAAAGATGTATTTCGGGTTTTATTCATCTTTAATTAAGCGGTGATTATTTTGGTAAAATTTTAATAAATAATATAGCTCAAAATTGGCCGCTAGAGAGGCTAATTTTCTCAACGACAATGTATATGATAACTCATACAATTCACCGAAGATCATCGAAGAAATGTCCGCTATCATTCGAGGAAGATGAGTCTATCGTAACTCAGAGATCTTCATTGAAGACGTGTCTGATATAATTCATTCCTGGAATAATTAGGGAACGATATGTCTATCATAACGCGTCGATGATCATCGAAGGCATGCCTGCTGTATTTCGGGGAAGATGAGTCTTCCATAACTCGCCGAAGATACATCTACGAGCTGCCTGCTGTAATTCAGGAAAAATGAGTCTTCCATAACTCGCCGAAGATTCATAGAAGAAATTTCCTCTCCAATTCGAGGAAGTAGAATCAACCATGATTCGTTGAAGATCATTCGATGATCCTCTACAGTCAATCGCGAATTTATCGGCAATTTATCGGTGTTTCGTCTACGTTTTATTCTCTCTGCCACAAACGCTCTTAAATCATCGAAGACACTCTCTTTAATTTTATCCGGGTATCTCCAAGTTTAGCAATAATTACTCACGTGTGAATCCTTTACTGGCTTGTTCTTTCAACCACGTGTTCTTCAAGCAAATGAATTTGGATTCACCGTAGAGATGAAACCTTTCAGTTGTCGCGGGTACAATTTGTGGATAGGAATAACTCACACAGACAGAATCAGAGGAACAGTCATTCTCC
Source organism: Caprella mutica (assembly GCA_947561585.1). Lineage (NCBI taxonomy): Eukaryota > Metazoa > Arthropoda > Malacostraca > Amphipoda > Caprellidae > Caprella > Caprella mutica. The sequence continues at coordinate 37,457 of CANNZV010001086.1, forward strand.
AGGCATGGATTCTGAGAGCAATAGTGGTGACTATTAGAATATATCTCTCGTTTGCAAATTGCAGGTACAACATCACAAATACATTAAATGAATTTTCGAGTTGTCCATATAGACAAATAAATCTGAAAATACTGATTTTTTGGTAAAAGCTTAAAAATTGACCGCTCTGGAAGTTTAATGTTCTAACGATATATCGTTAAATGTACGTACATTACATGTACAAAAAGGTTTCTCCTTTAAAATAGCTATTATATAGTTTTGAGTGTTGTTGAAAACGAGCGATTTATATATAAATATATATATAGGATAAACTAAATCTTTCATCATACTATGGTAAAATGTACATTTGAAGGGCAATTTGGGTAGAAGGAATTGAATATTCAACACTTTCCTTAATAGTTTAAGACCTATTTTTACCATTTCGACATATTTTACGATTACGCATGCTCCAATTCTTTTTGATTAAAGGATTTAATTGATAGTTTATTTACACTATTTACTCTTCATTTGCAAGACTAAAACTATCAGATACTGATTTAACATACTATTTGTAGGTCACTCATCATTGGTACTTTCTTAAAGATGGTCCAGCCCTCAGCATAGGTCCCGATGCCATAGAGGGGTTCGCTGATAATCTCACAAGATGAATCTCCAGCTTTAAACAATATTCTAAATTATTGATCAACAACTAAAATACATTGGGTAAAGTGTTAAATCACAAATAAATACGACAATAATAATATCTTGTTTTATATAAATAAACTTTTCCAGATTCAATAAAAATGCTCAAACATTTATCCGTTCTATATATCCATTAAATGAATTGAGTTTACATTCATAGTTAACCAGTTATAGTTTACGAACCAAAGGGTTATACAGTGTTATTGCTCTTGGTATTGAAATTGAAGACATATATTCAGCTCCATCATTTTAAGAAGGGGACAATAATTAATGTATTAGTTACCGTGATGGTTGAAGACTTGGCAAGATTCTGTACTTCCACAGAGGATGTGGCAATCCAAAAGACTCAAACCATTATGTACCTCCTTCTCATTGGTAGGATCCTTCAAATTTTTTCCTGTTGGAATTACAGAAAATATCAATTTTTCGAAAATACGAATCATATTAAATTTATGTTTTAAATATAAGATAGTGAATGAATGATTTTAGTAGTAGATTTAAATTTATCATTAAAATCACCATGACTTGCGGAAGAATATGTGTTTGCAATTATTCCTGTAGTAGAATGACTCGTAATTCCTATAAGAAATAACAGCTTGAAGATGGTAGACATTGTTAATGTACGTATCTGTAGATTAGTGTAGAGTTTACTTTTAATGATACCTGAAATCTGTACTGCGTAGACTCGTGAGAGTCTACGTATTTATTCTAAATTCAAAATTTATCTCTATTCTAAATTCTATCTATTCTAAATCTATGTTTTTCATGAAATTATAGTTGTATATAAAATATATAGTTACAGCAAATATTTATTTTATCCCTCCTATCATAACCTAATGTTTTTAGATTTCATACCTTACTTTTTACAATTATTATTACATCAACCATAAAAAAGTGCTTCAAACTGAAATATATTTGATATAAGTATGTTTTAACTCTAATAATAAGTAATATTCGAATATTTGCTGTTAAATAATAAAAAAAAAACAGACCCTCTTCCATATGAAGAATAATACTTATCAATTTACAAAAAAACGTTCACAGCCCAATTAACCAATAAGACCTAGCTATATCCCAAATAGAAATATATATGATCTAATATATCAAGGATTAGAACCAGAAAACTTTACTTGTCACTCTCACTGATCTTGTCACTCACTGATCTCCACTTCTTAATTAACACAGCATTTAATTCACCACGTGACCATTTGCATAAGTGTGTCGATGTATATCATAATCAGAAAGTTCATTAGAGACGCTAAATATCAATTAAACCAAATCGGTTACATTAATTAGTGACAATAAGGTTTTAATGATTAGAAGTGAACTAATATATATCATTCGTTAGTTCACAATCTAATTCCACTCTAATTTACAAAGATAGGTACATAAAATGATTTTTTTTGTTTGCTTAAACATACAATATATATACCTTTTCCTAAAAGATTTGACAACCAATAAATTCACAGACAATTTTGCAATTACCGTTGCATTCTAAATTAGCTAAAAAAATATATTAGAAATTATTAGATCTGAAATAAGTTCTAAAGGATTAGAATGTGGTATCTTTCCCATTAAATAATAAAAGATTTAGTGATGTGTAATAACAGCTTAGAAATACTTATATAATAAATGAACTATATTCTTGGAGAGCCAATAATTTGTTACTGAGAATTGGTTAAAGTCAGCGGAGACGTAGCCGGCTAATGAGAGTTCTGGTGGAGAACTCAGGATATATAAAGGCATGGAATCATGTAACTACTAACTAGTGTTCAGTGGTCAGTTGTGTTCAATTGATAGGGGAGCTCAGTACTGAGAGTGGGACTTCAGACTGGCCAGTCCTGGTTAGTCTGGTCCGCTCTCATTGCTATCATACTATCATACTTTTGTGATCTTCATGCAAAAGTTTATAAATACAGTTAAAAAAACCCACCAGTATTTATCTAACCCACCAATATTCACAGTTGTACAAATACTGAAATACAGTATTTGAATTGTTTTATACACAGCTCGACCCAAGAACAAGCTTATTCAATAATATCTAATAATTATTCAATATTTTCCGTTTTTATTTCACGTATTACATCCAAAAAAAATCACAAACTTGTAGAAACTTAAAATATTTGTTAGATTATAGACAATTTACGAAGGCGGAATGAGCTCTATTCTATTAGATATTTTCCCATTAGGTATGTGGTGTGGATTTTTGGTACTAAGATAGGTTAGGGCAGGGATAATAAATAGGACACTCCTTTCTGACATTACTATGGAAAGATCACTAAGGTTCAGAGTTGAAATTTATGTTAAGAATATACAATGGGTCAAATCTGATACTGAACACTTGCTATACAAGGAACTAAATAGGAGTCTGAAGGTAGTGCCAGGTAACAGTACCTTAGCGTGGATCGCCTTATTGAGACTGAACAAAGATTAGCAAGATCTCAGTATTTATTGGATAGATTGAGTAAAGGGAATCCCAACTTTTGAAGCTTCTCATGTTAAAAAGGTATTTAAACAATTAAGCACGCCTCAAGATGAAATTATTAAGTGGCATTGTTAGCTGAATTAGCTACGTCTCAAGATGTTATTTCCTTTGACGAAACAAAGCTAAAATTTAATAAATTGTTTTATTATTAAATGGCATTGTCAACTTCTTAACAATGCTAGTGTATTAATATCAGCTAATCAGAAGTATTACTTGCTCTTCATATAATGCTCTTTATTAGGCATTCCTTATCGTGAACTGTCATTCACTGTAAGTTTTTCTATGAGTTACAACCTTCTAAAGTTAACAAGAAGATTTCATTGCAGCTATTACAATTCCAATACAATAATAAAATTAATCAGTACAATACCATAGTAATAATACTATTATTTAATTAATAATTAAATTAAAATAAATAATTTCAAATATTACATTGTTAATGTGTTAGAATGTATTAGAATACCTTCGACAATATTTATAATATCCTAGATTAAAAATGATAAGTACTTAATTAATAAAAATGAAAAAGACTATGAAGTGGCATAGTCTATTATCATTTAGATTGCACCGACAATTGGGCTCCGACAATTGGACCCGTCAACCATTGGGCCCAGGACAATTGGGCCCCACGACAATTGGGCCCACGACAATTAGGCTAACAACAATTGGACCCAAGACAATTGGGCCCCAAAACAATTAAGCCCGGAAAAAAATTGGGCAGAAGACACAGTTAAGAAGTTTTACTTTGTTATTACTAGGGCAGATTCAATATTTTCTTTGAAATATGCTATATATTCTCTAAAAATACGTTTATATTTTTGTAATTCGATTGATATAATATTATTTGATATCAATTTATTTTCATAATAGCAAGCCCCTTAAATCACATTTGGATGCTAATCTCATGTTTCAATGTAATGAAATTTTTTGTGATTATTTTGATCATGTCATATGGATCCAATGTGTAGTGTGTACATCGTCTGACTAAGACAAAAATTTAGTAAGAAAAAAGAATAGGTAAATTTTAAAGGTTATAAGTTATATTGAACAGTTGTTTGAACAGTTGTTGAGATAAACTGAGATTATGAGAAAATATTTTGTAATAATAATTCAAAAAACTCATAAATATTGAACACTGAACAGGCTAAAAAAAATTCACATTAACTTTAATTCGATTTGTATGTTCCAATAATTTCGGCATGTCTAAAATACCTACATTCTTATTTTCTATTGTTTCTTGATCTAAAAATAGCTACATTCTTTGTAGCTAGTATGGAGTTCACTATATGAGGTACTGTAACTAGGGAATCTGTTGCTTGCATGACCTATCTCAGAACAGATAATTATTGTAGTTTAAAAGAATGATAGTATTTATTCATGAAGAGAATATGTTCTATTAAAAAATATTTACTTTTCATAACGAGAATATTTCTTTCATGTAAGGAATATTCTTTATTTTAAATATGCTCGAGACTATATTTTTTATATAAAACGCATATTGTCACAACCCTAGTTATTACAATAGCAATGGTCTTTAATCAAGTTAATAGAGTATACTCTGAAATAAATGGACAAATAATGTAATTGTCTTGGGGCCCAATTGTCGTGGGCCTAACTATGTGGGATCTAGAAAAAAATCCCCCGGAGGAAAGAATCCCCCGAGGAAAAATTCCCCCCGGAAGAAATCCCCCTGAAAGCATCAACGAAGAAAGAGTATCCTCAAGTCAAAAATAGAAAATGTAATAAATATTTTGATCCATTTTTTCCCAAAAATACCTACAAAAGAGGAAAAAGACAATATCATAAAGAAAACAAAATCTGAAATTTTTAAATAGGCTGTATAAAACTGAAAGTTTAAAGCGTATGTTATGGCCTTAATATAGCTTTTAAATGAACTATATTCGTCATATTTTTCTACAACATTGCGCAGTCTGATCAAAAAATCTTAATATTTGCAATTCTTCAGAGGAGTGTTACCAGCACTAAGTTGCTATAGGCAAAATTCTTGAAATGATTGTTTTACTACAAAATTTGACATAGAAGATTTACCCATTCAAAAATTAAATTAAAGTCAACTATACATTTGGTAATTGAGACAAATATTAACCATACAGTATAAAGAAACTAGTTAGCTGCTGAACTAAAGAGTGATGGTAGATGATTAAAACTAGCGGTATACAGTATAACTATCAATAGACAAATAAGGCACAGAAATGTTCAAACGATGTCATTCATATGTATTACCACTTAAATAAACGATACAGCAATAAAGTGATTTTAACTAAACAAGTTTTGAACATAAACAAAATTTAGTATAATATTATATACAAAATTTGACTTATTTAAATATTGCCTCTTTTATATCTTCTACAATCTTACGAGTCTACAGCTACAGTGACTATACGTACATCTCATAAATTTGATGTTTCTTATTATGCATTTAGCTTGAAACTGATGGTCAAGGATTAAAACTAGGGATATATAACTATCAATAGAGAAATAGGGCACAAATAGGTTTTCTGAGGGAATTTTATCCGGGGGATTTTTTCCGGATACCAACTATCGGTCCACGATCATTTAATGTATTTACCTATACAATATTGTTTAAAAATATTTTGAAATTACAGTCTGACATAGAGTATTCAATTTTTTTAGGTATATTGTAAAAAAGATAATTATTGGCCATATAAACTATAAAATTTATTTCTGTTTCAGTTCTAAAATAAGGTTGCTACAATAAAATGGGTTGATCTGGTTTGGTGGATGTAGTGCATCTAAAATAGGTGTTAAAAATGTTTGTTAAAATAAAGAGCATCGCGAACAAATTTAAATAAAAAGAATCATATACATCGTCTAATTTCAATATAAATGTACCTAATCCTATGTAAATCATTAATTATTTGACAAGTAAAATTTCAAACTATCTTTTAACATTGAAAATTATTCATAAAATACTATTTTAAATAGTTCTCAGTGGCTCGAGTAGCGAGTTAAAAGATTTTCCGTAAACTTTTATTGTTTGTTTAAAGAGGGAGTAGACTAGGGAATTATACATTAAGACAAAAGATTTTCAGTTAAAATACAAAATATAAAGAGTAATACAACCTTAGAACGCTTCACTCGATTATTTATATATCTTCTATAAGATAAATTGAACCAGATTGATACATTTTGGTTAAGTATCTTTTGTTCATTTAGTTATTTTTTTATAATATCATTATTGAACAGGTTTAACGATAATTATATTATACATAAAACAAAGATGGAAAACTTAAATATTGTGAGCAATATTAACTCACATTGCATTATATCGAATAAATTAAAAAAGATTGGAAAGAAAATCTATGCCATCAGTTTTGAGTTATGGTACCTAATTAAGCCAATCAAACTAATGTACTTCGATTTTATACGTCATACCTAATATTCTATTCTAGTTAGTTTAGGCATACAATTAGCATTAGAATACTTAAAGAATACTGAATATACAGCACTTAACAGGCTCCGACATTCTATTAGTGAATTAATGCAACAATATTGCTATATCCGCGTTGATTACATACATTGATCAGGTGTTTTTCTCCATTAATTCGTATGTAACGCCTAGCTGAAACGAAATGTTGGTTCAATGCAAAGGGAAACCAAAGATAACAGAATTTAAATAATATGTGTTTAGTATAACAAAACGTGATTTATAATAACAGTCATCGCTCGAAAACCAGGAAATTATAACCCTTAGACCTCATTTGTAGTTATAATTATTCCAGCTTTCCATCTTTGTTTCTCATTTTATTACTAACTTTAACTCTGACATCAGACAATTATTTTCGAGCTCTCTATTGGGCAACGTCGTGCTGACCATAGCTAAACACGGATTCAGGTAAAAATACACCTCCTGTGTAAAACGTCTGTCCCTGTGCTTCAGCAGAATAAAAATTCGACTAATAACATTGAAAATATTTTTCCTTCACTTATCTGTTTCACGTTAATATGATACCGTTACTCGGCGACCCCTATAATAAATAGAAGAAGACGTATAGATATAGATTATCATTTATATACAAGGTGTCCAAGAAAAAGTGGAACCCAAATTTAAATGAGCATATCTCATCAACCAATAAGTTACATGTTTCGGTTTAGCAGTATTTTCCTTGGTATCCTTCTCCATCTACAGTTAAATTATCATAAAGTTTTATCAATTTTTGTGGATGCTATAACGATTTTATTGACGGGTGGTAAAATAGTCAAAATATACATAAATTGCCAGTAAGTGAGTGGCAGCTTTCCGCCGGGCAGTTTTCCGTATGGCAGTTTTCCGCTTCGGGAGTTTTCCGCCAAGCAGTATTCCGGATACCAAAAATTCAATTATTTCTTATAGGAAAAATATATTTGTTCACCTTATTTTACATACAATATGCGCTCCAATGTAACAATTTTATTCCTCTTGTTTTTAATGGAAAAATATTGTCTTTTTAAATAATTAAAAAATATGTGCTCTCCAGCAACTGATCCGGCCTCAACAGCGGAATCATTTAGGTGTGTCTCGGCGAATGTGTCGACACATGTGCATGTAAGGGAATACAGTAATACCATCTGGGCGCTTAGCATCCCCCTATCAAGTGCCGAGGGCGGAGACAGGTATCCAGCAGGGTGACCCTTTTGGACTGGCTATGTTTGCTCTTGGAATAGAAGAGATGGCTCGCAGGGTTGAGTCAAAGTTCAATGTTTGGTATATGGACGATGCAGTCCTAAAAGATACACAGGAGAGAGTTCTGGAGGACGTAACAGTCTTGATAAATGGGCTTAGTGCAATTGGACTATAAGTTAATAGCGAAAAATGTGAGATAACCATCCTTGATGATACTGCCCCTGGTGAAACAGAATCGTTGTTCTGGGCAGTGCTTCCTAATGTAAGGGTGGTTCATAAAGACATTTGCTCTTTGTTGGGAGCACCTTTTTAAGTGACTTTGGTATTCCTACGGTGATTTTAAGGAGGGAAGATGTTTTGTACCTAACTGTTCCTCAGTTGCAGGTTGCTGACAACCATCAAGCCCTCTTTTAGTTGAGAAATGTTTTCTGCATTCCGAAACTGCAATATGGTTTGTGGGATTTTCCAGCTTACAAGCACGTAGTCGAGCTTAGCTGTTTCGATGAATCACTTAGATCTGCCGTTGCCAGTGTGACCAATGTAGAAATGTTAGTGGATTCTTTAGTTCAGGCAACTCTACCGGTTGGTCTTGGTGGACTGGGTTTTAGAAGAGCTAGAGACATTGCCTTACCTGCTTTTGTGTCTTCAATTTATTCTGTGAATGATTTGGTGGAAACTATTCTTTCTAATATTAATGTATTTGATAACGGAGAGCTTACGAATGTAGTTGAGACATGGAAGCGGGGTTTACCGGCTGTACCAGTCCATGATTCCAGTCAAAAAGAAATGAATACACCACGGGCTCATTCATTAATGGAGTCTGTTGGCTAGAGCTGATCAGGTGGCAAGTGCAAGACTGTTAACCGCATCTCTTAAGGAAACTGCAGTGGGGTTGAATGCGATTGTCATACCATCATTAGGTACACAGCTTCATCCAGAGGTCCTGATGGTAGCAATTGCTCTCGGAGTGGGTGCAGAGTTTGTGAATCTCATTCTTGCCACTGTGGTAGTTGGATGGATGTCAGAGGACTGCATGGCATGTTTTGTAGGTACAGTTCTGGGCATCAACCAAGACATGCAGCAATGAATGATGTTGTAAAACGGGCTTTGCAGAGAGCAGGACACTTATCAGTGCTTGAGCCTTCTGGCCTTTGCAGGGTGATGGAAAGTGCACAGATAGTATTACGGTACACGGAAAACTGCCGAAGCGGAAGACTGCCATACGGAAAAATGCCTGGCGGAAATCTGCCAGTCACTAACTGGCAATTTAATGACTTTAGTCAATAATAACATTTTAATTTACAAAAAAGGCATCCGCCCTTCGTTAAGGAGTTAAGGGGGAAATTTCTTTTCACCTAATATACAAAATAATAATAATAGTTAAATGTAGATAAATTTATTAGAAAAATATATAAAATACAATATACGTATTATTTAGATATTACAGATATAAATTAAGAAATTATAAACTAAAATTTTTCCTAAAAAATACTAAGAGAAGAAACATATACATAATTGTATTAGGGACAGAGTATAATTTCTTTGTTTACACATTGAATCCTTACATTATCAGTTCATAACAGGTTTATTGCATGGACAACTCTAGGTACGGACTGATTTGTTGCCTTTTACAGCCCTCAAAATATAAGGCTGCACGATTTACATGAATTGCTTATTTAAATTTGTGAAATCAAGATGGTAAATAAGTGTTGGATCGTGGGCTGCTACACCAACTATGCTGGCTATGAAAAGTGCACGGTCTTTCCCCTACCTGAAGATGAAGAGCAGAAAACTAAATGGATAAAGTTTTTGAATCGGAAGGATTCCACAGAACTCAAGAATATCTTTATTTGCTATAAACATTTTGCGGAAGACGTGACTGTCAAAACCCCAACTCGTATCAAGCTGAAGTCAAATTTGAAGCCAGTACCAACTATAGTTCCTGATTCCCAAAAAGTGATTAATCTACCTCCAGCTGCCATTTTTGAAAGACTCAAGACCTCAAGAAGGCAACCGAAACGGCGAGTTCTCAGAGAAAATGAAATAGATGATTTCAAGAAAAAAGACTTTATATCGAACATAGAAGACGTCATTTCCAAAGGTCCCAAGCATGTTGATAAGGACTATATATTCCATCACAAGATGATTTCAAGAAAAAAGACTTTATATCGAACATAGAAGACGTCATTTCCAAAGGTCCCAAGCATGTTGATAAGGACTATATATTCCCCCAAGTTACATTCTGCATTCGCGTAGATAACTTGCTGCGCGTGAAACTGTTTTTTAAGAATTCTCCAATCGCTCTTCCTGCTTGGTTTCGTCAAGGTCGGAACACAGTTCTCACTAGTTGCAGTATGCTGCAATTTTTTATTAATCATATGAAGCAGGTGCAGGTTGCTGGGGAATGCGATTCCATACTTTATTTGAAGCTTTGAAGCTACAGCAAGCTCCAACGTATCCAGCTCGCTTAGTTCAGTTTGCAATTGGTATGAGGTATACGTCCTTGCAGGCCTACAATTTGCTGTTGGAAGAAATGCCGTTGCCCTCGCTCTCCTACCTTCGGCAATTGACCAGTGGTGAGTTTTGTAATTATAGGATAAAAATATTTCCCTTGTAACTTAATTTGTCTGATTGCCTTCAGATTTGTAGTCATTTCAACTGCAAACTCTATTTTACACGAAATATTTTGTTCAAACATAATATTATTTATGGTATGGTTGATCAAAACTTGCCCTGAAATTGTCCCATAGATATATTTACTAATTATATCATGAATAATAGGATAAAAGTGACATGTGTTCAAAATTTGAAGACAATCAAGGCTATAAGAAAAAGTTACAGGCAGAAGAATTTTATCAGAAATTTTGAGATTGTTATATTCTTATCAAGTATTTATTTATAGTGGAGATATTTAAGTCCTCATCTTTACTTTTTATTAACTATTAATTATCAAGTATAAATTTATTGTGGACATATTTATGTTCATCTTTATTATTTATTAACTATTTATTATCAAGTACTTTGTTATAGTGGAGATATTATGTCCTCATCTTAACTTAGAAATTGAAATATTTGTAGTTAACTGAAAACATTACCTTTCACCTTCTGAATTAATCTTATCTTTATTTTTTTTTGAAGATACTCTAATTGGCTACGAAAATATCACCATTTTAATAAAATTTCATACACATTTGGCAGGTTCTATTGATCCAGTGAAAGTGGCGAAAACTCTGCTGGAAAATGGAAACAATTCAGAAGATGTAGTCCTCCTGTTTGATGAAATGTATCTGCAGAAATGCGAGGAATATGTTGGTGGGCAAAGCTACGGAGTGGATGAAACTGGAACCTTGCATAAAGGAATTGTTTGCTTCATGATCGTCGGATTGAAGGAAAATATACCTTATATCATTCATTCTGTGCCAGAATCAAGAATCAGTGGCGATCTGTTGAAGGGTGAAATAGAAAAATGCATAAAAGATCTCCATGATATCGGCTTCAGAGTAAGAGCGGTGGTTTCTGACAGCCACTCGAGCAATGTTGCTGCTTTCAACAATTTGACAGCAGAGTATGGACGAGACAATGATTCTTTGAGGGTGTGAATCAACGATCAACCAATATATCTGTTTTACGACAGCGTTCACCTCGTCAAAAACCTCAGGAATAATTTGCTGATGCGTAAGCAACTTCTGTTCCCGCCTTTCATCTGCAACAACATGGAACAGAAATTGAAGATTGCAGGAGGGGGAATATCTTAGAGTTTGTTACACAAAGTCAATGAGAAAGATAGGGAAAATAGGGCAAATCTTCGTGCTGCTCCCAAACTCTCGACAACGGATTTACATCCAGGGAATTGTAAACAAACTGTGCCAGTAGCGCTGGCTATCTTCGACCCGTCCACGAGAGCAGCTATTCTGAAATATTTTCCCAATGCATAGGACTCTTCTGACTTTCTCCATCTGATCTTAACATGGTGGACCATTTCTAAGGCTAGATTTCGGTTCAATTATAATAACAAGATTGGAAACGCCGCAGTTATTGGAGATGGAAGCCAGAATTCTTAAGAAAGCTAGCAGATTGGTTTGAGGAATGGAAAGAAGAGGCAATTCCTAATGTAGAAAAATTCACTCTATCTGCTCAAACCACCAAAGCAATGATTCGTACGCTCCGATGCCAAGCCGCTTTAATCGAAGATTTATTGACTGAGGGACATGAATTTGTCCTAACCAACAGGTTCCAGACTGATCCTCTCGAGAAGCGCTGTGGTCAATATCGACAAAAGTTCGGAGGACGCTTATTGGTCTCTGCGAAAGATGTCTCAAACTCATAGAATGTCTTAAAGATAAAATCGCTTGTCAAGGCAGGGTTTGAAAGAAATGGTTCTTTTAAAGTCAATAATGACAACTCCGAAGCGAGACAAACCCTGTTAAGAAATCTGGATTCTTCAATCAAAGATGTTGGCTGCTTTAAACTATATGAAAGCTCTCGTGATATCTCTAATTATGTCGCTGGATATATAACACATAAAACTTGTTAAGCATTTGATTATTGCTGCGGAAGTAACTTCTTGGGGATGAGCTATGAGGCTTCAAGCTCAAGCTACACATCAATCCTGTCATGCGGTGGTTTGAAAACTGCACCAGAGGATCTGAACGATGCCGTTGCTAAGTCTTTTGCAATCCTAGATGCTACCTCAAATGTCATCAGAGGGAGTGGAATTCCATCAATCGAAGCAGGCTTAGCGATACTAGAGAAGATTGTAGATGTACCGAGATTGGCCTGCGAGCAGCATGAAGAACCATTTTCCAAACGTGTCTTGAGGGCGGTGTGTAATTGGTGTAATTGCTTCTTCAATGCTCAGAGAAAACGTACCACAGAAAATGTCACAGATGATCATGTTCGCACATTCAAAAAGTCGAAGCGTAACAAAGATAGTTCTTGATTCTTTATCATGCAAAAACTGTAAAATGTATAATAATTTAATATACTGCGTTATTTATTAATTTATAATGTTAATTGTATGTACCTATCTATATTCGAGTAGTATAATAAAATCATTATTTAAAAATTTCATTCCATGATCCAAAATAATTTACTTATTCACAACAAATAAAATATTAGTTAGGTGTCGAAACATCAAACTTCACAAAATATCAAAATACATGGTAATATAATATTGGCCTTGTTTTGAGGTCTGTAAAAGGCAACAAATCAGTCCGTACCTAGAGTTGTCCATGGTTTATTGTTTAATTACTTCTCTTTTTGTTTATAAATTGAACAAGCTTTCGAGCTTAATATCCATTTACTCATTAAAAAACCACATCGATCGATGTCTGGGAAATATGTAGAATTTGCAACCAAACATCTATGATTATTAAATAGCTATTACCTACCTATTACTTCTTCAATAATTTTTATTTCCCTTATGTTACTATTTATTTTTATGTTGGAGCTGTAAAAGGTTCCAATACAATAATTATTATAATTGCTAGTTGCATACACTCCGTTGTAAATGATAAAAGATACTGTATGTGGTGATATATAATGCTACAAAGCACAATTTTAAAATTCTAGAATTTTTAGTTATCACAAATTAGTCTTCTAATAAACTATAATGATTAAATATCAAGAAATGGTCATAGTCAATGGAATATCCGAGTACAGCTTCTTAATTATAAGATGAATGATTTCTAAAAATGTATGGTATAAATTCTAAAAGCATTTAACTATGAATACATTTGTATAACTTGAAAGATTGTTATGTTAAGGCAGTCAATATTTGGATATCAAATAAATTATTATTGTTGTTTGGTGAATGAAATTCAGTAAATAAATCAAATGAGAATGATAAGTGACTCATGTCACTTTTCACTTTAGTTAGCTACTCATGGCAGTTCTAATAAGTATATGATTATAGTTATTTATAATCTTATAATTTCATAACATTCTCTGAAACTAACTAATCTTTATAATATATCAAGATTCTAAACTCTACTTTTAAATCAATTCATAAGTTGCGTATTAAGTGCTTCTAGCGCGAAAAAGTCCCATTAGCTGAAAGGTAACTAACTGACTCTCATCATTCGTCTGAAACAATATAATTAGTGTTCCATTCATTTGCTAGAGACCTCCAAAGTAACCACGAATAAGTGCTTCAATTAAGGTAAAGAGATCTCCTTTAATGTTAGCTCAATATGTAGTTTGTATATTGATGTATATAATTCAATCTATACCCAACCACTACGGGAAAAAGTTCCTGATTTGAAAGTTCTCCGCTTGAATTTTTACTTACATTCTCACAGTTAATTTTTATAGTGAAAATTCATACCACTTCTCATTAATTCTTTGTGAGCAAATTTTCTGATAATATTCTTTTCGAAATCTGACTAACATCAATAATAAACTATCAAGTTCTCTGACAAAAATATTGATATTCAATGCTTAATTTGAATTTTGATGGTTATCATGTGGAAATTTATGGATGTTTTTTCTTGATCACAGAGGAATTAAGCTGATTAACACAACTGCAATACCACCATGTGCTCTATCATCAAAATGTTGCTAATACTAGGATTTTTTTCTGGTTGCACTTCAGCAATAATTGCAAAAACTACAACATTTCAAAGATTTGGTAATATTATTAATAACTGAAGCCAATTAAATTGGGTATCGAACTTGGATTTGAAATTTTCCCGTTTCTCTGAAGAATAGATATTTAAGTTCAGGTTTTCGCAGGGTCCAACAAGAGAAGCTCATCTACAGTAGTAGAGAAGCTCAACGATGTTAGTAGTTCTGAATGCCGCATCCGTTGCAGTGAACTAAATGCCTGCTCTGAGTACAGCTACAACGGTGAGTGATCAGGTTTTCCAAGTAAGACCCTATTGATCTAATTTTTAATCAACTATGTTATAAAGAAAAACCACTGATAGTTGCGAACGGTTTATATATTTTCTTTGATGTTATCCTAGATTTTGATCCTAAATTTCGAATTTTCTCCGTGTTTTATGCCAACTGTGAGAAAAGTACAAAATATTTCTTCTATTTCTTTAAAATTGTAAGGCTTTGAGAACCATACAATTTATAATTAAATACCTATCAACCTGTAAGGTTCAAAATTCAAAACAGTTTAATATTTATGGTTGAATTTCACAGCCCACCTCCACAATGAGTGACATTTTAATACACGCTTTTTATTGTTATAATAACATTGTTTCACTAAACAATTTTAATAAACTGTTGAAAGTTATTAACAACATGGTTTTAATATCCTAAAATTCGAAGTTAAACAAATGTGCGCAAACAGGTTTTTGGTATCGGTCACTAAAAATACAGTTCAAAAGAAATCGTTAAAGCGATTCATCTAAAATTTCGTACAGAAATAGAACAAATGTTGAGAAACAAAATATGAATTTCCAATTTTTATAACTTTAATAGTTTTTGAATAAAAACAATAGAAATTTGGGTGTCGGTTATATTAAGACACCCTGTATATAGGAGGGTTTTCTGTACCATTAATTCAAAAAGACGTTATTTCCTTTTGTTACTACAGGATAAATTACTGTAACTATCCTACATGACAATAACTCCGAAAATTACAATTTCTCTATTTTACAGCTGACCTGTTATCTTGTGAGATCATTGAGCGTGCTGTTTGGAGTGACGTATATATAACCGCACAAGGATGGAACCTTTTCATAAAATTTGAGCCACTGTCCATGGAAATGATTGTATGTTGATAGCTTTATTGCAACTTACACATAAATTCATTATTTTCATTCCTGTGTTTAAGGAATAAATAGTGGTTCCTCCTATATCTGAACACCAACCATACTAACTTCACCACATCCAAGATTATTTCATATAATTGGTTAGCCAAATAATTAAGAGTAAAATTTTATTTATTACATTTTAAATAAGTTGGTTTAATGTATATCATAAACTTATCTTAGATTACACAATTAAAAAAGAGAAGCTTAACATATATGAACACGAAACTGCCTTGGTTAAGCAATATTCATAATAATTACTTTGTTATAGCATAAATATTTCCAACATATATTCTTCTCAAAACAATAATAATTTTCACTCTTTCAATCTGAGTAATTATTAGTTTTAATATTCATTATTTCAAAAAGCTCTACATTTCAAATTACTCGTCACTAAATTATTTGTTCCAGAATCCTTGCTTGTATGCAAACTGTGCGGATGACACTGTGTGTGTTGGCTACTCAACACCGCTCATAATACCAAAAACTGATAACGTGTACAAAAGATTCTCTAGGTATGGTCACATTTGCATGAAACACCAATGGTTGAAAGATCAAAAGGAAAAAGGACTGACTCGTAAGAAAATTATTTAAAATAATGAATCAAATTTATTTATCTATTAGTTTTAACCAAATGAGGGCTTTTTCCTAATCATTATTCGTTAATGAGACACATACTGTTACGTAATGAAAAAATCTCTATTTGTATCTTATTATTTAAAAAGTATTCTTTTTTCAAATGTATTATAAAACATGTAAATATCATTATTTCAATTATTTTCATAAATTCTAAATTGAAATGCGCATACGTTGACACAATTAGCAATATAAAAAGTGTTACATAGAAATTTCGTCTTTGAAGCTATTTGTCTGCACTTTTCCTACTCGTTCAAGATTTTACAAAGTGACAGAGCTCTATTCTCAAACTATTATATGCTTGTGTAAAACCTCAAGTATGCTCCCAGCTAACCTAAAGCGGTTTGTCCCACGTCTTGAGACGTCTTATACCCCTCGCTATAGAGGGGTTTTAGACGTGGAGCCAGACGTGGGGCGTATGGTTTTAGACGTCTGTCCCTCGCCGTTTGCACAGGGGTACTTCTCTGCTAGACGTCTGATCCCACGTCTTGCAAGACGTCTAACAGCGAGGGATACCCCACGGACCCACGTCTAATCTCACATCTAAAACCCCACGCCTATCCCAAGTCTACTACCCCTCGTCTGTCCCACGTCTAAAACCCCTCGCCTGTCCCACGTCTATTGTAAATGATAAAAATATGTATAAAGTTATTTATTAATATTTGTATTAATAATGTTAATTAATGTTATTAACTACCTAATTACCTATAACTGTTAACTAATCTTACCTATAGTTACCTACTGGTGGTTATCACTACCTACCTAGTTGCCTAAAACTGCTTATCAATACCTAACTAGTTACCTTCTTGTGTTTATAAATACCAACCTAGGTCCTAGCTACCTACTATTATTCATCAATACCTACTTAGTTACCTAGTAGTGTTCATCAAAACCTACCTAGTTACCTACTAGTGTTCATCAATGCCTACCTAGTTACCTACTAGTGCTCATCAATAATACCTAGTTACCTACAACTGTTTGTCAATACCTACCTAGTTATCTACTAGTGTTTATCAATTCCAACCTATTTACCTACAACTGTTGTCAATACCTACCAGTGTTTATCAATACCTACCTAGTTACCTACTAAATGTTGATCAATACCTAACTAGTTACCTGCTAGTGCTCATCAATACCTACCTATTTACCTACTAGTATTCATCAATTACCTACCTAGTTACCTTACTTACCTGCAACTGTTTATCAATACCTACCTAATTATCTACAAGTGTTTATCAATGCTTATCTAGTTACCTATGACTGTTTGTCAATACATACCTAGATACCTACCAGTGTTTATTAATACCTACCTAGTTACCTACTAGGTAGTGTTCATCAATCCTTACCTACTTATCTACTAGTATTTATTCATCAAAGCATGCCTAGATACCTACATCAACAGCTAGCTAGTTATATCTACTAGTTATGATACGTAAATAAAGCTAGAGAATAAACTTGCTGCAATATGTATCGATATTTTAACCATTAAGATTTGCACCACGACTCAATAATTATTTTGATCGATTACTTACAGTCTTCAACTGATGTTCAAGATAAGTTCGTTCAATTGCACAAGTAGCTTGTCCAGGCAATTTACACATTGATTACGCATTTGAACGTCTAAAATCGATTTAAATTAAAAAATTGTTCTGCAAGTCCGTGTTATATCCACCGTGTGAAAGGAGAGGATTTTTAGACGTGGGGCAGGCGAGGGGTTTTAGACGTGGGACAGGCGAGGGGTATTAGACGTGGGGCAGGCGTGGTGTATTAGACGTGGGACAGGCAAGGGGTTTTAGACGTGGGACAGGTGAGGGGTATTAGACGTGAGGCAGGCGTGGGGTATTAGACGTGGGGCAGGCGAGGGGTTTTAGATGTGGGACAGGCGTGTAACAGGGAAGGGGTTTTAGACGTGGGGCAGGTGAGAGGTTTAAGACGTGGGACAGGCAAGGGTTTTAGACGTATGGCAGACGTGGAGTGTTAGACGTGGGATAGGCGAGGGATTTTAGACGTAAGACAGGCAAGGGGTTTTATACGTAGGACAGACGTTGGGATTAACACGTGGGGTTCTAGATGTGGGGCAGGCGAGGGGTTTTTAGATGTGGGCAGACGTGGGAGAAGCAGGGGGTTTGAGACGCACGGCAACCGAGGGGCTTACTACGTGGGGCAGACATGTAATAATTCACTGTGGGACACACGTGGGGCATCCTTCTTATTCAAGACGTGGGATGTGAGTGGGGTTCAAGACGTGGGGTAAGACGTGGGTATTCAGACGTCTTAAGAAATCTAAAATCCCTCATACTTCGCCGTCCCTCGCAAGCGAGGGGTATCCCACTCTGTCCCACGCGGGACAGAGAGCTTATGGTTAGCTGGGCTGGTAATTTCCAAATTATTTGAGTACAGAATGTTAATATTCGCTTTAACCTCATTTTTATAAATCCTATTATTGTTGTTTTTTATATATCGAGTTTTATTCCTCAGATTGCTACATGCAGCACTTTCCAAACTACGAATTGCCTGGTCCCTACAAAGCCTCTGCTCTTGACACCAAGTGGACTGATGCTCTCGTAAATCTATTAGAGCCGGATGAAGAAGTACTGGGACTCTCCTGTAAATTTGACGGTAATTAGATAACTTTATAAATTTAAATGTTACAGGTACTGATTTAAATAGTAAATTATGCTATAATATTTGTATCTTTACTTACATATATATTCATATTCATGACTGGTAAATGAGACACATGGTTTGTAATATTGGAATAATTAAAATATACATGTGACTTCTTCGTGACCGGTAATTTGGTTCCCGGTAATTTAACCTCCGGTAATTTGGTTCCCGGTAATTTGATCCCCGATAATTTGATCCACGGTAATTTGATCCCTGGTAATTTGATCTCCGGGTAATTTGGTCCCCTGGTAATTCGTTGCTCGTTAAATTGACCCCCAGTAATATTTGCCCCTCGGTAAATTGACCTCTGGTAATTTGGGCCCGGTAATTTCACCCCCGCTATTTAATTCTTGGATGGAGGTTATTTTCTTCTCAAACTTATATTATGTTTAATTAATTAAATACTTAATTAATTATTCTGTTAATAGTATGTAACTATGCTACAAGTTATGATTATGTTTAATGCTCATAATTAATTTCCATCCATGTCTGAACACGACCTCTGTAACCTTTTTATTTTACACCTACAGATTCATTTAAGTTCGTTTTTTGTTTTAGATAAATATAGTTTATTTCATTTTCTAGTTTATCTTCTCCACGAATACTCTCTATAACTTTGAGTCCAGTAGAAAATGTATTGAAAACGATAAACTAGTGAATTCATCCTAAAATCTTGTAGCATAGTTACACGATATTGACATAATAATTAATTAAGTATCTAATTTATTAAATATAATACAGGGTGACCCACAAAAAAATGTACCCAAGTTTAAATTATTATAAACATCATACACGTACCATCTTTTAAACAATGACGGTGGTAGAATGGATACATATGTACATGATTAAGAGCTACTCAGACTCTCTCACTAATGTGGCACACTTGATACTGCAGCAATAATACCACGCCCATAATCATCTCTCCGCCTCTCATATGCCATTATCTCAAGTAAGCACGGATCTCAATTAGGCATAGTACACTTGCTTCTTACATGCATGTGGATCATCTATCAATTTATGGTGAACGGAATGATGCCCACAGGAAAAAATCCCACATGAAAAAAGTCCACATGATATATACCCGCAGTTATTATGCCCACAAAGAGAAATGTCTACAAGGAAAATTGCCCACAGGTATAAAAGCCCACAAGGAAAACAGCCCACATCTAAATAATATTTATAAAACAGAAATAAATGAGAGCGTTTTAATAAGGGTAACAGAAGAAGAAATATTTAATTAGTTTTTCTATATCTGGCACCATTTGCCTCATTTTGCATGTGGAAATTGCTATATAAAAATATTTTTCTATAGCAATAAGTTGTTTAATGTTCATGTTCCACGCAGCAGCTTTGGCGTAGCTTTAGCTTGTGACATAGTTTAGTCGTTTTATATTTCTTATTTATGAATTAAATACATCTTTTAATGGTTTTAAAAATATAAGTGAATATTCATTTAGTCATTTTACTTATTTGAATATTTCGCTTCTCATTTGCCCTCCAAAATATAAATAGATTTTTCAAATAGTGTAGAGTAAAGTATATGAATTACGACTCACTAACTAACTTTGGTCTCAAACAAAAGAAATTTAAGAATCCGTAATGAAAATCATAGCTTATAAATACACTTCCCATATTTGGCTTCTTAAAACTCAAATGAAAGATAGTAATTCAAATTAGTATTATTCATCGTTGTCTTTTTCGTTGTGTGTTTTTATATCTGTGGGCTATTTTCCTTGAGGGCATCTTTCATTGTGGGCATTTTTTCCTGTTGGTATTTTTTCCTGTGGGCTTTGTTCGAATGGCCATACAGGTTACAACTCAATTTGCGTGTTCATTTAACATTACATACTTCTCATATTAAATGTTATCAGATTAATAGGAAACCATAACTACGCCAAACCTATAATGAATCAGAAACGAATACCTACTACAAATTATCTGTAGTTCCATTGAATTTAATATTCATTATTCCTATTGTTTTAATTTGATCGCTGACATTAACTCTCATCGAGTTTCAATATGTAGGTCTCTCAATCATCCAATCTTCCATCCCACACTGCAATATATTATAAAATCTGGTTTATAAAGAGTTAATTTTCAAAATTAGAAGCTTTTATACTTTCAAGAATCCAACTATAAATTAGAACAATTTAATTTTATAGATGCCATAAAATGTAAATATAATTATATAAAAAGTAAAAAGCAGTTTCTCCTTTTAGTATGAAAAAGATATTCTTAATTATTTTTTTACTATTTTTACTTTTCAAATATTCTTTTCTAATTTATTACTTTGCAGGTAAACTGAGCAATGTTCCATACTGC
Organism: Caprella mutica; assembly: GCA_947561585.1. Taxonomy (NCBI): domain Eukaryota; kingdom Metazoa; phylum Arthropoda; class Malacostraca; order Amphipoda; family Caprellidae; genus Caprella; species Caprella mutica. Next base: position 58,656 of record CANNZV010001086.1, read on the forward strand.
GCAGCGAAAAGAGAGTCAATCTACACCTCAGACGAATCACTCATTCCTAATAACGAAGTTATGCATTGGAGTCCATTTTGCATTGCTCCAAATTATTAGGAACAAAATAATAGAGTAGATGGATGATATTATTTTCAGAACTATAGCGATGTTACAAATAAGGTTTGGATATTCTGTTGCATATTCCATCTGGATTATAATTAACTTCATCAACCAAAGTTTTCTCAGAAGTTATTGATATTTGCATCTTGAAAATACCTCATCAGTTTTTCAATCTAGAGAGTAATTTCATTGTAAGCTAAGTTCTTAAATAACATCTATTCATTCTAGCACTATTCTTTACAGACGAAAAGTAAAATACAATTAACGATCGTCAATTTTCTACAGGCTATTGTAATCGACTTTAAAAATGATCCTCTATCTTCGAAGATTAATAATTCAACGAAAATCCAATGGCATATAATTTATCACAAATTGAAGTACTTAGATACTTTTTCACAAAAGTCAAAGGAAGTATGGAAGAAATTTGGATATTTTACGATAAAATACTGTCAATACTTGTCGTAGATGATAAACAATAGACGATATGCTGATCTTCATTTTTTTGATACGATTTTTGCCTCACGATGCACTTTGTAAGAGTTAAATTCACTGTCACTTTAAACCACTTAGCTAAGTTATATAAATGTTAGATTTAAGGGGACCGTCCGTAAATTTTGTAAACAAATTTATTAATAAAGCTACGGTTATGAAACTTGGTTCCTAAATATAAAATTGAATAATATTATGTTTTTGTTCGTGGCATTTTTTCGATTAGACGCATAGAAAACAAGTTATTCGAATTTCGAACGAATTTCGAACTGGGTATTCAAACATGTACTTCTAATACAGTTTTTGTAGCTACGGGTTTGCGGTTTTTTTCATTCGATTCTCCTGGTGATTCTCTACAAAAGCCTGAAGATCGATTTTTAAATTTCGAATTAGTTTACGAAAAATTTGATTTTTCGTGAAAAAACTAAAATTTTCAAAAAAAAAAAAAATTATATTCCTAAAAAAAAAATTAAATTCCGAAATTCAAAAATCGATCCTCAAGCTTTTGTAGAGAATTACCAGGAGAATCGAATGAAAAAAACCGCAATGCTCTAGCTTCAACCAAAAAAATGTGCGGGGTTTTGAATTACAAGATTTGTAGATCTCAAAATTAGTAGGAATTTCCTTTCAAAGTTTGATGATTTGACACGCAGCATCCATCCACTTCGAAGGTTTAGGGATAACTGAGCAATCTTTCTTTGCATTCATTGATGTGGGCGTTATATAGTGGTAGGTTAGATACCAGATATAGCGAGATAATTAATTATTACGAATTATAATTGGCTGAGAGATGGTTTTTAGAGTACATATTGACTCCCTATCCCCCGGCCCACTTTTCCCTTTCTCCCTCTCCCCAGGGGGTTAGAGTTATACGAGACTTCTGATATTTTGCACACACTATAAGAAGGTTATAAAACAACTATTTACACAATAAAAAAAAAGATAAAATTTTGAGATTTCTTCGCGGACGGTCCCCTTAAGCAGTTCCGATATCTATTAAAAAAAATAGTAAATACATAATTTGACTATCATAATAACTGAAACATAATGAATTACCTTTAGTTGTCCATTGCTTTAAGTTAAAACTTAAAATATATGATATATGCATATTAGAATGCTTGATATAATGATCATCTAAAATATACTATCAAAAACTATATTCAATATAGGAATTCATTTTATGATTTATATTGCTATTTAACTTGTTGTAATGGGTGTAAAATATCCTATAATAATCCATATATTATAATCTATTGGTGTGTCAGTTTTCTAGGACTGGTATATCAATTACTGATCTATAATTCATATTTTAATTACAATCTAATTCACAAAGATATCTATTATAGATGAAATTTTGTTCTTTTAAACTAATAATATAAGTTTAAAATCAGTATATCTTGATAGCAAGTTTTCATTTAAACAAATTTCATTAAATGATAGATGCAGTCGGGTAGATACCAGTTTTTTGATAATTTTTCCAAATTTCTGAAATGCTTTTTGGTGAGATCTTCTTGGAAATTAAAAACAATTTTTGAGAACCATTTGATAATGCATTTTTTTATCATTTTTTACATTATTTCGTCGTTGTACTAACGACATCTTCAGGTAAAATAGATCTGTAGAAATGGTACATTTATTAATAAAATTATGGAAGTTAAAAGATATATTTTATAATGTCTACTAGGTGATACCATTTCTGAGAAAGTTAGGGCTATTAACAAATTAGAGATATGAAGACAGGGGTCAAGAGAATAAAGTTCTATTTAGTGAAAAAAATGGAAAAAAATTTCGGTTCTAAAGGGAAAGTAGGAATTAAACGTAAAGTAGGGGAAATGTTAACTCTGAACTGCGTCAAGAAAACAGTTAAGTTCGGAGGTGGTAGTGTGATGGTTTAGAGATCATTTCTCTTATGGATCTGGTCCCATTGTTCATCTGCACGGAGGAGTTATTTTAGAAATATAAAACAGCTCTTTGGTCATCATACTCTCACCTATCAACAAGCAAAAGACTCTCAACCACCGAGTTTCAAGCAGAACAAAGTATCCTACTACTCAGATAAAAAAGTTTGCACCCTATTAGAAGATGAAGAAATTGCTCAAATGAGCTGGCTATTACAAAGCCTTGACCTCAATCGAATTGAGATTGTTTGGATTGCAGGGGAAAATTTAACAGGGGAAGGAATACAATCCTAAGATACCTCTATTATGAACAAATCGAAAGTTCTTGGAAGGGAAGTTCTACTGTAACTATTGATAGGAACTATAATACTTGCCGAAAAAGTTATATATACTGTAGGAGCTTCGAATGGGCTTATATCTCACCTAACAATCTTATGGTTTTTTACTGCACAAAATATTTTTTCACTAAAGATTATTATTATTTATTACTATTATATAATCTACTAGTGTTATTCTATATAATATTTAGTAATATTAATTCATGCATTAGTATTAGAATAAAATTGAATTATAATGAATTAATCTTTTACAATGATCTTTTCCGATAATGCATTTGTAGCTATAAGTTAAGTATCTGTTTATCATCCAATTGTACTGGAATTTACCTTAATCACGCATAATAAATATTGCAGACAGAAAAGTATAAATAAATCTTTAAGCTATCCTACTTATGATCAAATTCTTGTTGGGGTACCATCAACTATTTCAATTGTTTTAAACTTTATATTATATAGACAATATTTGCCGCTACAGATTTTATTCAATCGAGGGTTGAATATTATAATTATAATTTTCTTTAACTATACTAGACATTCTTTGTAAGTATTAAGTGTTATTAACACATATTAATATTATGGTTATATATATTTAATTAATTTACTTTTAGACAGCACTGAATTCAGTCAACATACTGACTATAAAAACGATGAGTAAAAATTATAATATACACAATACTATTTGTATTATTATCTTATACCTATCCATAGTCTAACTAAGACTGTATTTACTATAATCAGTTAGAAATTAGGAACGATCAAGTATGCGCTATACCAAATTCATTTCCAAACAAGATATATAGGTGTTTCCTTATCAATTCATTTTTTATAGTAATGAAAAATAAGAAATATATTTGAAACATTTGGCACTATTCATCAAAAAAATCAAAATCTTCTTTACCAATTCTTCTTCTGGCACTAATCACTATTATCATATGAGTATTTCTTATAATGTTGAAACCCTAAAAGGTTTCAATACCATTAATTATTAAATGGTTAGTTATGTTGATTTTTAAGTACACTGCATATAACCATGTACCATCAATGAAAAAAGTAGCGATGTAGTTTACAAAAGCATATATTTCATATTTGTATTTATTATATTTAAATACCCTCAATTTTCTCTACTAATAATGACTAATATTTTTTAAATTCTGATATTGGAAAGATGTCCAGATATTGTAATTCTAATCGCCGACTGTATTTCTGTGATGAATGATTTCTAAATATGTACTAGTATTAATTCTGAAAGCTTTATGATATGAATAAATTGATTTAACAATTTTGATTAATATATCTAGGTACTCAAGATTTAAATTTCCAATAGTGTTTGATATATAGGTAAATAAATCAAATAAATGGTGTTTAGTAAATAAATAAATCAAATGAGTTACAATATATTAGTTAAAATGGAGGCAATTTTATATGGTGATTATTTCAGAGTAACTACAATAAACATCAATATTATTATCCCTGGTTAGATTATTATTAGAAGTAATTGGTTCAGAAATTAGTGATTAGTCTAAATGAAAAAATATATTTTAACTGTGACTATATAAGTATAAAACTGCAAATAAGATTATTAAAACTCATATTAAAGATAATATAAAATTAGAATGTTAATCAATCAATGTTTTATGGTAAGTTCTGTGTTATCGCTCGGTTCTATATTATCGGACTCGCAAAATCTATACATATATCAATATTTACCTTTTAGTTTAATTGTTACCCATGATACGTTTATGCATCTTGTTACTAAAAAGAATAGAAGTTAAACAATAATTATTAGATTTTATTTTCTTACGTACGTGTCCGAAGAGTAGAGCCAAACAATAACTTGGAGCATATACCACACTGCCAAATATATTTCACAGAGTATAAAACACTGCTAATTGTAACACATTTATATAAATCAAAGTATCTATTATATACCCACCCATACTGTGTCAGAATTAATCTGTGGTTGGATTTTAAAACTTTTAATGCATTCACTACTTTGAACTTTAATCACAAAGTATGACCTAATTCTGGCAACAAATACTGAAACACTTAGTCGAACGCTTGAAAAAATTTCTTCTACTAAAATTCATGGAAAGCTAAATTTTTAACAAGAGTTTATAATAATGTATAATTAATTGTGTCATGCTTCGGTGTTATTACCATTTGTAATACGAGTGAGTCGTGGTTTGTAATAAATGCGGAACCTGCCTGTACTCAGTAATATTTGTATTATTCTGTTATACCTATCAATAGCTTAACTGAAACTATAATAATAGTGAGTTTAAAATATCTCATATAAGCTATTTAGCAAACAAGATGTCCAGATTAAAATTATGTACCTAACTTTAATAAATCCATTTATCTTAGTTAAGGTTTACAGGTGTAGTTTAATTCCAATGAATGTCGTCACAAGAAACTGTTTGTCTTGCAAACACGAGCCATAAGAGCTATTTTTTCCCTTCAGTATAACGGACATACCTTTTTAGTATTTTAAAGAGAACAAAGTGCTCTCACTGTGTTTCGAATTACGTATATTACTATAATTTTCAGTACTGCTTTTATCTATGTACAATTAGTGTAACTTTTCAATTTTCTGTGAATTCTTTTGAATTTATGATTTGCTCAGGTAATAATAAAGTCTCAGAGCTATAATATTTTGGGTGTACGGACAACTGCTATGCGGACAACTGCCATTCGGACAACTGCCATAGTGGACAACTGCCATGCGACGAAATGCCATGAAAACAACTGCCATGCACTATATTATAATTTTATTTTATGTGATTTCTAATCCGCTAGTAAACTTACCCTTTCATGGAATTAATTTGTTGTGATGAATATTATTATTTTAACTTAAAAATTAAGTATAATAATATTAATCGTATAGTCTGAAATTGTGTATTAAAAAGAATAAAAATTAATATTGACGGTAGCTTCAAAATTTAAAGTTTAACTATGCTAAATTTATTTCTTTGTTGATTCATATTTTTTCACATTATTTCACACAAAGATTAAAATTGATAGATGCAAAACCTTCTTCTCAAACATTTCAAAATACAAAGAATAGTACAAACGCAAGCTTTATAAGTTACAATTTCCAGTGAGTGTGATTTTGCTTGCATCTTATTATTAAATAATTCTTCATTGAGTTATTTGTGAAAACTAACTTTGTTGTTAGATTCAGGATTAGAAACTGAAGTAGTGTAATTATCTTATTTCTATGTTAAAATTTTTCTTACGAGGAATACTTTACACAGTAAATTTGAAATTTGAATATGTTTTTCTATCGTTTCTTTATTTCCACCTCCCGCTGATCAAAGATCCATGCATTACTTATCTTATAAATATTTGAAAAGTTTACTAGCGGATTACAAATCACCCAAAATAAAATTATAATATAGTGCATGGCAGTTGTCCGCATGGCAGTTTGTCGCATGGCAGTTGTCCACAATGGCAGTTGGCCGCATGACAGTTATCCGCATGGCAGTTGTCCGCATGGCAGTTGTCCGCATGGCCGTTGTCCTAGAGCCAATATTTTGTACTATCGTATCCACCGTAATTAGAGATAACTATCATTGCCCAAAAAGCGTTAAATAGGTTAATAGGGTTGTTGAAATCATTATTTTTGTAGTGCATATTGTATACTTTGTTTCATTAGTTAACGTACTGTTTTTTTGTTAAATATATTAAATACTTTATTTATATTATGTTGTACATCAAATGGTTCAGATTAAATTGTATTACTATTTTCCTCTTCAATAAAGTTTTTAATTCATTCATTCGATCATTTATTTCCAACAAGATGTAAAGGTGCTTCTTTCTTTTCATGTTTTATTTAATTAATGGAAAATAAAAATAGTATATGAGAGAATTAGCATTAATTATCAATAATGCCTAAAACTTCTCGGAGTAAGTAAAGTTAACGGACCAGAAATGAAGCTAGAAAAGTTACCGGACCAGAAACGGACCAAGTAAAGTTAACGGACCAGAAATGAAGCTAGTAAAGTTACCGGACCAGAAATGAAGCTAGTAAAGATAACGGACCACAAAACTTTTTTTTAATTTAAAAAAATATTTGCTTTAGTATTTCGTAAATGTACAACCGTATAAATGATAATATTAATGATTATACATTAATTTTGTATATTTTATTAGTTGAAAAAATTGATAAAAAACGTGATCCATATTGAAGTTGTGAAGAACGAGTAGTAAAAACATGGAAAAAATCGTGCTTAAATCTTTTGATGGTGTATCCATTATTTCAATTATTGGTCAAATATTAATAATTTAACCAAGTAAAGTTAACGGACCAGAATTGAAGCTAGTAAACAAAACGGACCAGAAAAGAAGCTAGTAAAGTTAATAGCCTGCGGTCAGTTATCTTTACTTGCTCCAACTTCTCTAATAATTCTTTACCTGACACTATTATGAGTATATATTTTAATGATGGAACTCTTAATCGATTCAATACCATTTAATACTGTAATAGTTAGTTGCATTGATTGTTAGGTACACTGCATGTACCATCAATGAAAAAAGTCACGAAGTTGTGATGATATATAAATGAATAAAAAAGTTTTTAAATTATTTATTATTTTAAAATTCCCCCAAATTCTTCTCCTGACAGTGACTTATCTCTTCTAATTCCGAGATTGGTAAGATTCCAGAACTGGTCACAGTGACTGTAATCTCCGACTGTATTTCTGTGATAAATGATTAATAAATACGTATTTAGTAAATTCTGAGAACTCTCAAGCTTTGAATATATTTATATAGTATTTTAGATTAATAAAATTAGGCAGTTGAGATTTATATTTCCAATAGTGTTTAATGAGTAAATATATAAAGTAAATGACGTTTAATAAGTAAATATATTAACAAAATTGGGCATGGTAAGTGGCAATTTAGTTAGTACACTTTAGTTAGCTACTCAGGACAGTTCTAGCAAAGTGGATTTTGTTCCGCGCAATTCACCAAATTGGGCTATCTTGAAAAAGCACCTTTTAGGATATTTGAAAACGCACGACAATCTCAGGATTGTGCAAAGTATGCACAGGGAATGAAGCATGGTAACACTGATTGAGAAGATAACCACCCAGGCAGCAAGCATTATTCCTGGGATATTAAGGGAATAACTCAGGGAACAAGGATATATGCCTGGGATATTCCTTTATTATCCCAGGAATAAATCCTTGTTGCCTGGGCACTTTATACATTTAATTGGATCATTTTACCAAAATTTGACAGTTAAAGCTATTCACACTAACTTAGATATTGAAATAAATAGGTTGCCATTTTATAATCCGTAAATTTCATGTATATATCTTATTCAATACTGTCTGTTGCTGCATAATTGGTTGTTGCACACATTGTGAAATCTTAGGTAAAGAGAACTAATGAACTAAGTTAAATAGGTAAAGAGAACTTGATTCTTGCGCAATTTGTAGATAGCAGTGCAATTTTCATAGTCTAGGAACCCTCAGTGTTCGGTATATTCTAATTCTATCATATTATATCATAACCTTTCTATAAAACATAATTCGAACTTATATGAACATATCTTCATAATAAATAGAAGTTCGAAACTGTATTTAAAAATCATTTCATGTGTAGGTACCGTACTACATACACCGTACCGTACTACATATACCATGATGCAAGCTGTCATCAAAATGTTGCTCATACTAGGATTTTTCTCTAGTGGTACTTCAGGGATAATTGCAAAAATTACAAATTTTCAAAGATTCGGTAAGATTATGAATAATATATGTAAATACTATAATGTTTTAATGAAGAATATATATTTAAGTTCATAAATTCACAGGGGCAAACAAGAGAAGTAGTGCTAATGTAGTACAGACGCTCGCCGATGTTACTAGTTCTGAATGCAGCCATAAATGTAGTGAATCAAATGCATGCCTTATTTACAACTACAACGGTAAGTGTTCTTGTAGGAAATATATAGATTCATGGAAATAATATACAGGGTGTTTCATTTCAAATTGGATAAAATTTTATTATTATCAAGAAGTAAAACTTAAGTTGCTCATGAGGATTACCAATAAATAATAAAAAATACAATATTTCATTAATTTTTCTCTATTACATGACGACAGAAATTTTACACCAATTAAATAGCGCATGCAATTGATTCTTACAGCCATACAGATTAATACCACTCAACAATAATTAGAGGAAGCAGCAAAAGCGTTTTCCGATTTCTAATCTGTAAAATTATTGCTATACCAGCGGAACATTTTGGCAAATGCTCTATTTTCAGCCTCTGTCATCTGATGGGTCGGCTTTTCTCGTAGAGAGTCTTAATGTATTACAATATAATCGATTAGAATTGTACTTTTTCTCTCTTTTTTCAGCTGACCTGTTATCTTGTGAGATCATTGAGGATTATACTTCAGAGGACATAAATAATGCTGGAGAAGGGTGGAACCTCTTCAAGAAATCGGAACCGCTGTCAATGGAAATGATTGTACGTTTTGACTATATGATAGTAAATCAATTATATTTTCATATTATTTTGTATTCATGCAGCTTAACTGAAAACAACCAACCATATTACCAAATTTACTCCCAATATATTCTCTATTCCAGTTAAAATTCGAGAGAGACATGTCTCTCACTTATTCGATTCTTTTAAGTCTGAGTCGTAATAAGAGCGGAATATGCCTCAATATAATAATTACAAACCTATAATCTTCACAAAAAGATTTTAAGTAATTCTTACTTTCTCAGTACGAATAATTAGTAATGTGAATATTTTGGTATTCTTGTAAAATTATGTCTCCCCACTAAGTTATTTGCTCCAGAATCCTTGTTTGAATGCAAACTGTGCGGCTGACACTGTGTGCGTTAGCTACTCAACACCGTCAGCAGTACCAACAACTGATGCTGTTTACAAGAATCCTGATGAATATGGTCCCATTTGCATGAAACACCAATGGTTGAAAGATCAAAAGCAAAAAGGACTGACTCGTGAGGAAATAATTTTACATGAAGTATTAATTATATTTATCAAGAATCTATGACCAAATGGGCATCAATTTTATTAACATTTACTTTTAGTCTCTTTTCGTATCCAATTTTTTTTAATGTTTTTTTTTCTATATTTAGTAGAGACATGTACTAGATTTAACATTAAAATCGCTTATTCTACACATTCTCAACTATTTTCTTATATTTAAAATGGATATGGGAGAAGGTTGACACAATTAGCTACATAAAAATGGAGATTAATTATAGCTACTTTAGAATTTATTAATTTGTGCAATATATTACAAATTCAATCTATTTTGTTCAATATCTTACAAATTGATAAGTACTATTTTATTAGACTATCTCGTGCAATTGTATGAAACTTCGGTGCACGGACAACTCGTACCCGGACAACTGGTATACAGGACAACTGGTATACAGGACAACTCGTACCCGGACAACTCGTACCCGATTTAATATATATATATATACAATATATGTCATGAAATAGAAGACTCTTGAAGTTAGATGTTATTAATTTTGTAAGGCAGTCTGTATTTTAGTCTCTATAAAAGTTTTATTTTATCTTTAGCTGTGCTAGGTTACTTAATATTTAACTTTGCTAACTTAAGTATATTAAAAGAGGTTACTTTAATTAAATTAGCACTGTTGGTTCTAATATATTTTTCGCGTATTATGTTTGAAAATATATATCATGAAATGGAAGACTCCTGAAGTGAGATCATACGAATTTTGTAATGTAGTCTATATTGTAGTCTCTATAAAAGTTCCTACTTTATCCTCATTTGAATTGTCAGTTTATGTATGTTTCATTGCAATAAAAAAAATGGTTATTTTATTATGCCTTTAATTTTTATTATAATTATGTACATTTTTAACTAAATTTTGAAACTCAGACTTGTATTTCACTCAGTTATTATAATTAGGTACATTTATCACGAAATTATGAAAATCGGGTACCAGTTGTCCGGGTACGAGTTGTCCGGGTACGAGTTGTCTGGGTACGAGTTGTCCAGGTACCAGTTGTCCTAGAGCCGAAACTTCAAGTATGCCAGAGATTTATAAATTAGTTGAGTACAGAATGTTTATAAATCTGACCGGATATTTCTGGTTCGATAATGAGAAAAATGGAAACGAGACTACTTGATAAATAAATTAAAACTTTTGATAATAATAATGATATATTCAAATGAAATTTACTATTGTAGCTTAATATCATATAGACCAAAAAATAGTTTGATTGCTATCAGGAGACGTAATTGCGAAAATAAAAAATAACTACTTCTGATATTTAATGATTGATAAATAGTTTTTATCACATGCAATAAGACCCTAAACACGTATCATTAATTTCACTTATTCAGTCTCTAATTATAAGCAAGTGAAAGATTCTCTTCCATATGGACAGTTCACACTCAAATGTAATATAATTTTCCATATTTTCCCTTCACAGATTGCTATTTGCAGACGTTTCCAATGAAAGATTTCGATTTTTCGGCTGAGTCCGTCGCAGTACAGGTTGCTACTAACATCAAGTGGTCCGTAGCTCTGGTAGACTTTTTGGAGAATAACGACGATGCTCTCACAGTTTCTTGCCAGTTTAAAGGTATTACGGATAGTTTAATTATCTATAAAAGCTATAACTATTGATTTAAATGATAAATCATCCTTCCTGAGAATATTATAAATGGAGAGAATTAAACAGTATTGAATCGTTTTGTACCAGCAGTAGGATATATTATACCTTTTACAGTTATATTTGATCCAAATTAACTGAAATTTGAATAAATTGAATTTTAGTTTATCATTACAGTATATTTGATTTTCAGATACGATCATACAGAGATTGATTTCACTATTTTCTTTTTGAAGCAATAAAATGAAATCTCTTAAAATAAAATCCATTTATTAAAAAATAATGAATCCGAGTAACGAAAAATCCGTATAACAAACAAAAGGAAATATTCCTGATAACATAGAAATAATGATTTACATTACAGAAACATCTTGAAAAACAACTAAAAGAAGTCCGGAAAACATTGTAATTAATGAAACAAGACTCCTTGTTATATGAAAGCAAATTCTTATAAAAGATAAAATATATAAAATCTTGTTTTGTAGTCATCCTGAGTGTTTCACCCAATTTATTAGGTAATCGAATTCTTTTCTTCTGATATGTAATTTTGTCCTCGTTTTTTTTTATTCTGATTAATTTTTTTAGGAATTTTATGTTATCCGGAATTAGTCCCATTTATTTTTTAATTCGTATTTGTTATTTTTAGATCTGTTATATTTTTAATAATAATATTGAAAAGTTCGCCTTGCGTTGGTAGCTATATATAGTAAATTTCATAAAGATAAAAAACTTTCTCAGATCACATTCAATTTGAGTAACCTAATTTCGTTTGGATTAAATTTAACTTCATTTGAATCAAATTCAAATATAATTTCACTTGAATCAAATATAATTTCACTTGAATCAAATGTAATTTCCTTTGAATCAAATGTAATTTCCCTTGGATCAAATGTAATTTCCCTTGGATCAAATGTAATTTCACTTGGATCAAATGAAATTTCACTTGGATCAAATGTAATTTCACTTGGATCAAATGTAATTTCCCTTGGATCAAATGTAATTTCACTTGGATCAAATGTAATTTCACTTGAATCAAATGTAATTTCACTTGAATCAAATGTAATTTCCCTTGGATCAAATGTAATTTCACTTGGATCAAATGTAATTTCACTTGGATCAAATGTAATTTCCCTTGGATCAAATGTAATTTCCCTTGGATCAAATGTAATTTCACTTGGATCAAATGTAATTTCCCTTGGATCAAATGTAATTTCCCTTGGATCAAATGTAATTTCCCTTGAATCAAATGTAATTTCACTTGAATCAAATGTAATTTCCCTTGAATCAAATGTAATTTCACTTGAATCAAATGTAATTTCCCTTGGATCAAATGTAATTTCACTTGGATCAAATGTAATTTCCCTTGGATCAAATGTAATTTCCCTTGGATCAAATGTAATTTCCCTTGAATCAAATGTAATTTCACTTGAATCAAATGTAATTTCCCTTGGATCAAATGTAATTTCACTTGGATCAAATGTAATTTCACTTGAATCAAATGTAATTTCCCTTGAATCAAATATAATTTCACTTTGATCAAATGTAATTTCACTTGGATCAAATGTAATTTCACTTGAATCAAATGTAATTTCCCTTGGATCAAATGTAATTTCACTTGGATCAAATGTAATTTCACTTGGATCAAATGTAATTTCACTTGAATCAAATGTAATTTCCCTTGGACCAAATATAATTTCACTTGAATCAAATGTAATTTCACTTGAATCAAATGTAATTTCCCTTGGATCAAATGTAATTTCCCTTGGATCAAATGTAATTTCCCTTGGATCAAATATAATTTCACTTGAATCAAATGTAATTTCACTTGAATCAAATGGAACTGTAATTTTTTTATACAAATGAATTTATATCCAAAATCAAAATTATAACAAATATTAAAACCGACACAAGCAGGTAAATTTAGTATTCAACTGAGAAAATAAGTTTAATGTTGAAGTCATATTCTTAATAATTACGTCTTAGATTTATGTCAATCGATTATATGTGTCTTGCTGGTAAAGAAAATACTTTTGTGTACTTTAGCCTTTTATGTAAATTGGATAGTCGTTTTCAGTTAAATTTTGTCTCCGTAGTTTATGCAGGTGGAATAGATTAAAATATATTTGTATGGGAATAACATTTATTACTTAAACTGAAATAATTTTTAATCTATTATTCCTGCATAGGTTACGTTGAACAACCAACGGAAGTACCAAAGTTACTCCACGAATATTTTCAATAGCATGCAGGAGAAATGAAAGCGTGACCTGACCCGCACTTATTTGATTGTAATATTTAGTGTGAAACGTAATAAGAGCGGAGTTAGCTAAATAGGTAAAATTGAAGTTTATGTATAATAATAATTATTTGATAAAATTAAATTTCAAAGAGATAAAATTAAATTTAATTTGAACTAAATTCTATCTAGCCTAGCTAATCGTGACTAGTAAATAATACACCTGTTTTGTTTATTCAAATCTATAATTATTAAGATATGTATATTGTATAGAGCTTCATACATGAATCCCAGTTGATTTTTTAGGCCGATTTATAGCCGATTTTTGGAAGAGTACCTAAACATGAATCGGCGTATTGACGATGAATCATCGATAAATATTCGAAGAAGTGTCAATTAATATTCGAAGAAGTGTCCGTTTTATCAAAGATTTTTCGTATAAAATAAGGCAGGATGATCGTCGATTCATAGAAGAAGCACATGCATTACCGACTGTAACCGTTTTTAAATCAACAATGATTCAATTTCAATTTGAAGACGTTTCTTGGAAGATTCATACGAAAACAATTCACATAATCACCTCAATATTATTGACGATTCAAGCATGATTTATACATAGCGCCTATCTATAATCTTCCCTGCATTTAGATCGATTCATGGTAGTTTTCTAATGAATAAATATAAATATATATATATATATATTTAGAGGGTTAAAAAACGCAAAATTATCATTTGAATGGTATTTGGCTTTATATCGATTAGTTTAATATTACATACTTTTATATACATATTAAATCGAAAGAAATGAAGTGGTGTATCAAGGGGACTCGAACCAACAACTGTAGTCTCATGGAGAATTGAAGTCAGCGACATATCCTCTAAGCTATCTTGGACATGGTAGAAGTAGAATTTGGTTTATATTTATTCAATATGATAACCGCGTGTTTTTAAAGTTCTTATGAATGAATATGAGTCTGTCGTAACTCAGCGATCCTCATAGAAGTCGTATCTGCTATAATTCATTCCTGTAATAATTAGTGGACGATGAGTCTATCATAACGCGTCGATGATCATCGAAGTCATGCCTGCTGTAATTTAGGGACGATGAGTCTTCCATAACTCGCCGAAGATACATCTACGAGCTGCCTGATGTAATTCAGGGAAGATGAGTCTTCCATAACTCACCGAAGATACATCAACGTCTTCGAGCTGCCTGCTGTAATTCAGGGAAGATGAGTCTTCCATAACTCACCGAAGATACATCTACGAGCTGCCTGATGTAATTCAGGGAAGATGAGTCTTCCATAACTCACCGAAGATACATCAACGTCTTCGAGCTGCCTGCTGTAATTCAGGGAAGATGAGTCTTCTAAAACTCGCCAAAGATACATCTACAAGCTGCCTGCTGTAATTCGGAGAAGATGAGTCTTCTATAACTCAACGAAGATACATCTACGAGCTGCCTGCTGTAATTCAGGGAAAATGAGTCTTCTATAACTCACCGAAGATACATCTATGACTTGCCTGCTGTAATTCGGGGAAGTTGAGTCTTCCGTAACTTGCCGAAGATACATCTATGACTTGCCTGCTGTAATTCGGGGAAGTTGAGTCTTCCATAACTCGCTGAAGATTCATCGAAGAAATCACCTCTTCAATTCGAGGAAGTAAAATCAACCCTGATTCGTTGAAGATCATTCGATAATCCTCTACAGTCAATCGCCGATGAGAATTTATCGGCAATTTATCGGTGTTTCGTCCACGTTTTATTCTCTCTGCCATAAACGCTCTTGAATCATAGAAGACACTCTCTTAAATTTTATCTGAGATGTTAGGACCTGTAAGCATAACTTTACACAATATGCACTTTTCATATACTTTATATTTAATCAGATTAATAAGAAAAATCAGCCATATCAAAATAGAGTTATTTAATCTGATTTACAATAAGAGTAGTTTGGTTATTCATATACTCAATATACATATTGTTTCGTCCCATAGTTCACTATTTTCTTACCTTGAAGAATTCAACTTTGAATGAATTCAAATAATTTTTTCATTATGAGCCGTTGAATAAAATATGAGAAAAAAAATTAAAAAACATATAAGTATAACCTTCTCTTTTTATTATTTTAAAATTACTCTAGATTAATTTTTGGCACATTTTGTTTTAAACCTAATTTTTAATCAATTTATTTGCAGGTAAATTGGACGTAGTTAATGTCTGTGTTGCGAAACAAAATTCAATCTACAGCATCGACGACTCACTGAAGTTAAGCAAAACTGTTATGCATTGGATTCCATATTGCATCGCTCCAAACTATTAGGAATTATAACAGGTGATGGATGATATCATTGTCAAAGCTGTTGTGCTGTTACAAAGGAAGTGTTGGAGGGCATATTATAACTTGATTATATTAGCTTCGTCAAGCAAAGATTGTTCAAAAGTTATTGATATTTGCATCTTGAAAATACGTCTTTATTTTTCCAATCTGAAGATTTATGTCATTATTGTATGTTAAATTTTGAAAATAACATCTATTGCTACTGCAATCCTATCTTCAATATAGACATCACAGTCGAAAAAATTATAATTTCCGATCATCTATTTTCGATATAGAAAACGATTATAAAAAAATATTCTTTCTGCGAAGATTAAGAATTCGACGAAAATCCAATTATAATTTATCATAAATTAATTAAAGCACTTAGAAGGTTCTTAACAAATATCAACGAAACAACATAAAAAATGGATATTTACTATAAAATACTGTCTATAAAGATAAAATACTTACTTCACAAAACCGTAATCGAATATAGTAAATGATCTGCTGATTGATTTTTTTTATACAGGTCATTTTCTCACGATACACTTTATATCTATGAGTGGAGTTTATTGTCACTTTAAACCACTTATTTAATTTTTAAGAATTGCTAGTTATATGTAGTTGGAATATGAAATATTTATTCAGAATAAATTTATTCTTTTTTCTTAAAGATAATATTTTTCCATTAAAATCAAGATTCAATTGGATTAGCATAATAATTCAAATCAAATTTGATATCTTTAGTGGCTCATATATAGTTGATCCAGTGGCTCATTTAAACATAAATAGGAAGATTTATGTGTATTAGATTGCTTGATATAATGATATAATTAAAAAGTATATAATCAATAGCCATATTCCAAATATAGATAAATACACTGTTTTATTGCTATTTAACTCAATATAATGCGTGAGAAATATCCTATTATAATCCTTAGAGACATTGTAACAAAGATGATTGATAGCAATGCATATGTTTATATGAATTGTGATGTTAAAAATAACCACTGTATTGCATTAATAAACTTTGAGGTCACATAATATGGTCAATTATGAATTTATCACATTAAGGAAATTCAATTTAAAATAAGATATGCATTTCATATATCATTGGGCTTAGATTAGAACTCCTCTATTACGAATTTTCTGAGAAATGAAGCTATTCGGCAAAGAATATGAAAGGTTTTTACATCTCATGCACCTAGTGATTTCAATGAAAATTATTTACTGGTTTGGGATTCTTATAAATATCCTGAACTTCATTTTATTTGATTGTTTTTTAACTTGCAGGTTATTGTGTTAGTAAAGTATTAATATCGATTGTAGAACTAATACCTTGAAATTTATCTGTAGTTATTTCATTACCATATGACGAGATATTATAGTTTATTCAAACTGTTACCATCTTTTATGTTTAATTAAGATAGAATTTTTTTATGTTAACTATTGTAGGCATATACTATCTTCATATACGAACTGTCGAACACTTTTCTTTGAGACCTAAATTTAATTCGTAATACATAAGTTGAGGAGTCCTACTGATAATAAATTAATAATTGGAACAACACTACTTACCAAAATAGTTCGAATTTCGTATCATCTTGTATGTCTTTTATTATCCTTATTGTTTGTTCTTTGTTTACTTCACAAATTTTATTTTCAATATTTCATTGTTTAATTTTATTTAAGGGAGATAAAATTAATATATCAAATATCTCCCATTACTCTTCAAAAGATACCAAAAAAATCCTATATATCTTTATCATGCTCTATAATGCTTTGAATATTTCTTTATTGATGTAAAACCCGTAAGTATTTCAATACCATTTATTATTTTAATGGTCAGATGCATTGATTCTCATATAGGTACATACACTGCATGCACCATCAAAGGAAAAATATTTAATTTTATATATATATATATATGATATAGTTTTCAAAAAAGAAGAAAAAAAAAAAAGTTTTCTAACTATCATCTACTATTTTTATATTTTCTTAATTTTTTCTAATATAATGACCCTAATTTTACTTCTGAAATTGGAAAAATGCCCAGAAATGGTCATTGTGACTGCAACCTCCGACTACACTTTCATGATGAATGATTTCTAAATATGTACTTGAATAAATTGTGGTATCTTCTAAGTTTTGAATAAACTGATATAATACGCTGCATTAATATATCTAGGCTCTTGAGATTTGGGTTTCCAATGGATGATTATTGGTGTATAATGAATGAATAGATAAATCAAATTAGCATGAAAATGATATGTCACTCGTCACATTAGTTGGTTATTCATGCTATTTCTAACAAAGTCAATATACTATTTTACAATCATTTAATATCAATATATTTATAAAAAAAATATTTTTTCGAACTCATGGACTTATCTTCATAATAAATCAAATGCAAAAATTATATTTTAAAATCATTTAATAAACATCGTACTGATTTAAAGGGTGAATACCTAATATAGGTATTAGGGATTGCCACTGGGATGATTGCCCCCGGGAAAATTGCCACTGTGGGAAAATTGTCACTGAAAAAATTGCCACTGGGAAAATTGCCACTGAGGGAAAACTGCCACCCGGAAAATTGCCACTGAGGAAAATTGCCACTGTGGAAAATTGCCACAATAAAAAATATATCAACAATATATTAACAGTCTGAAAAAATATTTAACTCTATAAAATAATACCGAACTGAATACAAAAGTATTCAAATCTTATGTAAATAAAATTTTCACAGTGCGCTCATCTATCATTGACAAGTTAAGAAAAAACTATTCAACCATGGAACGATCAATGAGCCTGAGAGGCACATTTCAGTTTGAAATATTTAGGCATAATGTAATAACTAATTGATTTGAGTTACAGAAATTCTTTGACTTTTATTGTCTAAGACGTAACTATTTCTTTTGAAACTGATGAAACATGTTTTGTTGTTTATCGTGAAATTACTGTAGCAAGATTTTATTTATTATTGAAACTATAATGCAACAAAATTTTATTTATCGATGAAACTAATGCAACAAGATTTTATTTATTATTAGCTGACACCCACCAACGGAACAATTTACTCAGATTGTATAACTTGTCAAAATGAAATGTACACATTATATAATTCTAATATATTAAATTCTGATCAACATTGCATTCAGTATTTATGAATTTTGTGATATTCGAAAAGAAATGGATCAAGTGTAGTTTAAAGACCCCAACTCAACCTGGGGTCCTTAAACTACACATGGGTTAACACTGGGATCCTTAAACTACACTTGGGGTACAGTTTGAAAATTTGCGGTCCATAAAGTACACTTGATCCAAGAAATTCAGTATGAATTTGTATATGTAGGTAGGTACAGTGGCAATTATCCGGGCTGCATTTTTCCACAGTGCAATTTTCCTCAGTGGCAATTTTCCGGTTGGCAATCTTCCCACAGTGGCAGTTTTTCCACGGTGGCAATTTTCCCAGTGGCAGTTTTCGCACTATGGTAATCTTCCCAGTGGCAGTTTTCCGGGTGGTAATTTTCCTAGCACCATAAAAGATATATTGTGAATTAGTGTTACATTCACTCGATGCGTGACTATTAAAGTAACAGCTATTAAGTGCCGCTATTGGTAAGGTGATTTACTACCTTATTTCGTGTAAATTCAATAAACCTTTTGTACATTATTCTGTACATTTCATTTGACTTCTAACCTATGAGAAAAAAAATCATCATCTTTTGAAAGTTCCTCAATTATTATTCTAAGAATACTGTTCCATTTGTTTCTTTTATTTGTATCTATATTTTTTCTTTCTGAATAAATTTGTATAATATAAATTGATGTTACACACTGCAATTGAGAGACCCTGAGATTCCGTCAGAAATTATGAGACATCTATTATTTCATTGATGAATCAGAAATAAACGTGCTGTCAAATCATACATAAATTATGAGTACTTATAATCATAAAAGAAGTGTCTTTACACAACAATATATATTGCACTAAAATCCGTTAATATATCTTATTTAAAATCAAAAATTAAAAACGCTACTTCCAAATATTTGGATTGGAATGTGACCTCCTTGAATCATTGTAGGTATACATAAAACTGCTCTGTGAGATTATTGAAATGAGAACATTTACAATTTGCTAGCAGTCTACATATATACAAAGATATAAAAATTAATCGTATTATATATACACTTAAGGTTTACTTATAAATTAATCAAATTTATCACTATGGAAATTCCAAAAGCTGAATTTGATTTCAGCTGAAAAGGTCTCTGAAAAACCAGCATCCACAATCGATTATATTCAAAACTTTTGTCAGTAATATGTTCAACTAGGTTGAAAATATTATATGTTAAAAAAATTCAGATATTATCATTATTCGATTTTCGGGAGGAATTAAGGGTTACCTTTTGAATCAATAAGATATATAAACAAATCATTTCTTTATTTGGTTATATTTTTATTCATAAAAATGATAAATAATAATTTAATTATACATAAAATAGAGAAGAAAAATGATTACCAAAATATATTGTTAGTAATCATACTCAATGACTAAATATTGCTAGAGTGTCTGTCTGACATCTAGACAAGGCATTATATCGAACAAATTAAGGTGTAATGGAATGATAATCAATCTATCATCGGTTCTGATTTTGGTACTGCAATTAGGTTAATCTCACTAATGTACTTGCATTTCAATCGTTATACAGGTGAAGCTGTTACAACGGCCACCCTATATACCAAAAAGAACCTTTATAAACAACAATTATTGTCACTATAGGCTTAATTCAGTCGGGGATAAATCATTGTGTGTTTTCTTTACTTCAGTAAAGTATGGCAATTATTATCAAAGATGGCTCATTTTTGATACTTAGACTAATCAATGTAACAGCTTTACCTGTACTAAGAATTTTATTCCAGCGATTGTTATATTTTAGGAATACTGAATAAAGGCGACTTAACATGCTTTGACATACTTTTACTGAAGAGTTATTAACCTCAGGTCGACATCGTGGTTAGTTGTATTGAATTTACATTACTAGTTAATTCAGACGGGAATAGAAATTATAATAATAGCTATGCAATTACATTTTTATTATTATGGGATAATATCTTTAATATTTCTTTTATCTGGCGGAATAATTATGTTATGTTCATTTCTTTCGATTGTGAGACCGTAAAAGGTCTCAATATCAGTGTTTTTGATGGTTAGTTGCATTGATTCTTGAATACACTGCACCTGGTACCATCATTGAAAAAATTGCACGTTAATTTCACCAAACAAAGTTTTCAAATGCAAATTGAATTATAATATATAAAAAATGGTCATAGTGTTAGAAATCTGCGACTGTATTTCTGTGATAAATGATTTATAAATATCTACTGTTAAAATACTGAAAGCTCTTAAACTTTAAAAATATTTATATAACATGTAAGATTATTAGGCCAAGCAGTTAAAATGATATGATATTTCATAATTTATTTCATCATGACAATTCCACTAAACATTTCTTAGAACTATATCTTCATATTAAATGAAAGTTCGAACCTCCATTTTAAAATCATTTCATAAGCACCTTACTAAGTGGTTCTTATGTAATAACGACCCATTAGCTGATAGTTAACTAATCTATTTCTTATTTCGTCTGAAACCAACTATTTAGTGTGAATTCGTGTTTCATTCACTTGGCAAAGACTTCCAAAGTAACATCGACTAAATTGCTTCAAGGTAAGCCTATTAATTTATCATATTTCGTGTAAACACAGTATGAAATTTGTACATTATTATATATTAATTCATTTGATATCTAACCTCATTGAGTAAAAAACTATTCAATCCTCAATAGAAAGTTACACAATAATTATTATTCTATTTATCAGTTCCATTTCGTTGATTCAATTGTGTTTTTACTTATATTCTGAATTAATTTTGATGATAAAAATTGATATTGTGAGCAGATAACAATAATATATAAATATTTAAACTATTTTTGTGTTAACACCATTCTATAAGGGGTTTACAAAATTCATTGTTACAATTTCTCTATTTGTGCATTTTATATTTTACGTATTCTCAGGAATGTTATGTTTGAACAAGTAGAAGTAGGTATAAACTGGATATATATAAAAAAAAACCTTCAATCCTTTAATTGTTACAAATTACCGTTTAATATTCTTTTTGAACTCGCTTATATTGATGATAAATGATTGAAACCTATTTTTATTCGATGCTTGATTTCAGTTGGCATATAATTCAGGTAAAAATTTACAAATCTGTTTTCTTGATTACAGAGAGATTAAAAAAACACCTGCAATTCTACCATGTGCGCCATCATCAAAACGTTGCTTATACTAGGATTTTTCTCCAGTGGCACTTCAGGAATAACGGCAAAAATTACAAAATTTCAAAGATTTGGTAAGATTATGAATCTCTAAAGCATATTAAAAAAGGATTTCCACTTAAATTTGAAATTGTCACGTTTTTTATAAAGAAAACATTCTGAAGATATATAAGTTCAAGTTTTCACAGGGACAAACAGAAGAAGCTCATCAACAGTAGTAGATAAGCTCATCGATGTTAGTAGTTCTGAATGTCGCATCCGTTGCAGTGAATCAAATGCATGCAGTATGTACAACTACAACGGTAAGTGATCAGCTTTTCCATGTAAGAGAAGAAAATAGCCCAAATGTATATATGTACTATACTGTTACCTATGCATTTATAATCAATGAACCTGCTAAATAAACGATAGATACTTGCAATCGGTATGACTCTTTTCTTTGTTATAATCGAACTAATTCTATGTTTCAAATTTTCTAAGTTAATGCAGACCATGAAAAAAATTCGATAGTTTAATGTTCTCTTTCTCTAAGCTGTGATTATGAGTTATATAACATGCAATATATCAAATACGGTTGAATTATTTAATAAGCTTAGAAGGGCAATTTAGTCATTTTTTGTTTTAACAATTTTATTGTCAAACTATTTCTTAGTAAGAATTAAGTATTCGTGTAGAATTGCAATGTTCAATAAAATCTAATAATGGAAATACATCATTTTATGTTTATTTAATTTCTTACCAAATGCTAATGGTAGATGGCGCCACAATCAGTGGCTCCATCTTGTAAACAAACCAACTGAGATGATTTTCTATCTAGATTATAGCTTAGTGAAGAGATGGCTTTATTTTTAAAACTATGACTTCTTGTCTTGAATCTTTTCACCATTTTGACGCAAATAAAGGTTAATTATTGCATACATAAATTAATATGGAAACAATAAACATACTCACGTACATACTAATGAGTTCAAATGCTTCCGCTAGGTGTCGCTAATATATTATATACTTTTTATATGAACATTTTAAAAATAAACGAGCATTCAAATATTACATAATTAAATATTCTGAATCGATTTAAAACCAATTTGGCGATTGTTTGATTTTGAATTACTGCCCCTTTAAGAACATGCTTACCAAAGAAAATGTTACTTCGTTTATGCGACTCAATAATTACTCCATACTTAACCTACTGTATAGAAATAAGGGGTGGTACATAATTACTATGCTTAATACCTAGATATAGAGTAACTAAAATGATAAAATCTGCCATACGAGATGTTAATAACCTACCATATATTTCACCCACCCTTTGCCATTCAAGAAATTAACTATTTTAATGTTTCCCAAACTTGTTGAATACCGTACTTTAAAGTTGATGTATAAAGCAATCTTTCATAATTTAAATTTCAATATGTTTCTCAACATTCCTCGGCAAAGTGATGTACAATATACTCTACTAGAAAATGTAGAAATTTGATAATTCACATTTCTTAACGCCCAAATCTCAGATGTTTGTTTCATTCATGGGTTCTAAATTATGCAATGCACTACCATATTCAATAAAATGGTCTTAATCTCTGTAGATATTCAAAGAAGTTCTTAGATGCCATACAAGTGATGATCATTAGTAGGGTTGTGACAAAATGCGTTGAAATCATAGATCCTAAAAATATTATAGATGGATGAAATTAAAGACTATTGAATAGTTCTAAACCAGCGGTATTTAGTGTTCTATACCATTTCATTTCTCTTCGTCTATGATATTCTTAAGATCTATTATTTTAAGTGCACATGGTCACAACCCTAATTATTAGGAATGTAAATAATGAATATCTTGTGGTTACTAATAAGATTGATCTGCAATATATACTGTCTTGTATATGTATATTAGCTTCACGTGGATAAAGTTTAAGGTTTTATCATCATATCCACCTTTAGAAACACCCTCCTATGACCTCCTATGCATAGGATGTGCGGCAGCGTCACAACCATACTTTGTAGAGAAACCCATCTTAACCGAGCCAAATTCATAGGTGTTCACCCCACCTATGCTACACCACGATTGGGATTCTTATTTATGACTTTCATTCTGCTACGAAATTCACAAACATCAATAGAAGACGCATTGTTCGATTGTCAATGAGACATTGAATCATTGTCTACCTCCAGGTTTTAATAATCCAAATACTTAAAAATCTAGATTTCTATACTCCAATTACTATGTTTTGTGTTATTGTGTTTCTCTTTCGGTAAGAGAGTGTGGAGGACTTCTATAACATTTAAAATTTAAGTATAAAAGACAATTCATTTAGTCAGCACGTGCTGGAATCTTACAATAATCCTAAAAGACAATCAATTTATAAATCACAACTTCTATCTTCTTCCAGCTGCCCTGTTATCTTGTGAAATTATAGAGGGTTATTCTTGGAATGACATACATAGGACTGAAGATGATTGGAACCTCTTCAAGAAATCGGAACCGCTCTCAATGGAAAGTATTGTATGTCGATAGACCTAATGATACTAACCCATGCATATTTTCATATTAATTTATAGTCAGTCCCCATCTCTACAGATCAATCTTTAATTACTAATACAGAGTAGAGTGTATTGCTGTAATGTTTCTAAATTAAACTGTGAATAATTAATAATTTGAATATTCTTGAATTCAACAAGCTCTAAATTTCAAAATTATTGCTCCCAACTGAACTGAATGTTTCAGAATCCTTGCTTGTATGCAAACTGTACTGATGACACTGTGTGTGTTAGCTACTCAACACCGCCCATAATACCAGGAACTAATATTGTGTACATGGAACCCTATAAAAATGGTCACATTTGTATGAAACACCAATGGTTGAAAGATCAACAGGAAAAAGGACTGACACGTAAGATAGGATTTGACAAATTTATTTTATTTATCCAGTATTTTGACTAATTAGGAACTACTTTTCACAAGTTTCTCGTTTGTAAAACATATTGTTAAATATGTTAAATTATCTCAATTTGTTTCCTATTTTCAAAATGAATTATTTTTTCCCGAATATTATAAACCATATCATGTACTAGCTGTAATATTTGAACCATTACTTCTCGATTAAATTTCAATTTTTTCCGTAAATTTAAAATGATCAAAAGATAACACAATAATTAGCCATATATAAATTATATATCACAAATATTTTTGATTATCTATGTTTTATTGCCATTTAGTCTCTTATTCAAGATTATGCATTGTATAAGTTTTTGTGAAACTTCAAGCTGATTTCCAAATCACCTAAGTACAGAATGTTCGAATATGATTCAAATGGTTACGGATATTTTGTTCAATAATAAGTAAATTGGGAACGAGACCAATAAATACATTTGAACTGTTAAGGTCAATTGATATTTTCGAATATCATTACTACTATAGTGTAAGCTCTTATATGTAGAGACTTCAAATGTAATTGCATTAATACATATAAGGAGGCTAATCCTCGAAAGTCATGTTGGAGGCTCTTTAAGCTCTATAATTGGGAAATTTCTCCCAGTTCGAAAATACATGAAATATGGGAAAAAATAAGGTATGTATAAAGATTTATGAGAGTTCCCCTACCTAACTTGTAAGAAAATAATTGAACCCTCAGGGCTTTGGTTAAAATAGAAGTTATCCTCTTCAATTCAATACAAACTTAGATAGATAGATGTCAACATATGAAAGTTATATTTTTCTCTGAACGTTTCTTTTTGCAACTCATTGTACATGCTTCTAAAGGCTATCTACAAAATGTGTTGAAAATGGTTGCCAGAATCCTGCAGTCAAAGTCAAGACGCTCTTCGTCACCCTTTCAATTATTGCTGCGTCATAGTTTGCAGGTGAGAATCCACATGATATTGTCGAATGAAACTATAGAAATGACAAAAAAGTAATTATATTTGTTGCGATTGTGGACGTAAAAGTTCTATTGTCCAAGTATTCATCAATGACGACGGCCCTTGTGACTCTGTTAATGGTCCCTATAACGGGGCCACGACAAAATCCCACCCGACAAAATCCCTAGTGCCAAAAGCCCATACGACAAAAGCCCACACCTACAAAAGCTCACACCGAAAAAAGCCCACATCGACAAAAGCCCACACCGACAAAAGACCACACAGACAAATGCCCACTCAGACAAAAGCTCACACCGACAAAAGCCCACACCGACGAAAACAAAATTAGTATTCCTGAAATATAAACAATCCATATATGTAAAGTTGGAACGTATGAAGATAATAATTTAACAGTTTTCTTTTTACGGAATAATTGTGAATTTGTATTATGCCCCAAATTAGGGCGCTGCTATCGCAGAACTTAATTTTGAAACACTTTAATTTATGTACTAACATTTTAGTATATACTGGGACATTTAGTCAGACGGCATGTAACCAGCAGACGTCTTGTTCAGTTTCTTGTTGGATTACTAATCGAAAGGTCAAACATCAGCCTCTGTTGACTTAATTAATAACATTCTATAGCCAAGTTCTTCGTAAATACTTTATTTGGCTACAATCATGTATGCCCCTTATACATGTGTAATAAGTCAATTAGTATGGTTGTTGATGTCCTGAATACAGATTTCATTCTATTTTTTCATCAAACCGTGGAGCAACAGTTAGCATATACATAACTGTAAAATAACCGAAATGTTTTGTAGTTCCTTATTTGTATATTGTATTTAACTTGTTCCAGGAAAGCAACGACCACCTACAATTTATTTATATTTACTCGCAATTTCCATAGTCTAGTGTTTTAAAATTAAGTTCAGCGATAACAGCGCCCTAATTTGGCGCATAATACAAATTTACAATGATTCCGTAGAAAGAAAACTGTTAATTTATTATCTTCCTTCTTTCCATTTTGCATATATGGATTATTTATATTGCAGGAATACTAATTTTGTTCTCGTCGGTGTGAGCTTTTGTCGATGTGGGCTTTTGACGCTAGGGATTTTATTGTGTGGGCTTTTGTCACCCTTTCCCCTATAACATGGCTTTGTTGAAAGACAAAGTGTGGACAACTTTTTTGAGCTAATGCAACATGACGCAGACTCTGGTGGATTCAAGATGGTTCTCCATCTCAATGTACATGAGTGGCTAAGCAGTTCTTTAAGAAAAAATTCAAGGACGAGTTACCAGAAGAGACACTGAGATCTTCTGACCAGCACTCATTAAGAACTCAATCCTCTTGATTTCCATTTCTGGGCTACAGCACAAAATATTTCCTATTCGGAAAAACCTCAATCCATTCATGATATTATAGAATTTAGTATGTGAAGATGTTTGGTGCAAATTATGATGCAATAACAATAATTGAGAAGGCGACGAAGACTCGAAGAGCGTTTTGAAGCGTGAAATACTTTGACTACAGGATTTTGGCGGCCATTTCCAACACCTTCTGTATATAGCCTTTAGTTTGTCTCACATTAAATGTAAGTACCAATCCTTATCTTCAAGAAAATATATTTGTTTCCTCTAAATTTTTATTTAAAATATTCCTAGTGGGTGGTCAAAGTATTGCAAGAAGAAGAAAAAACTGTATATACATTAAACATGTTATTTACCGATATAAATTTACTCACCATTACTTTCGTTTAATTTCTAATTCTCAGCACCTAAAACAAAATTCTTCTACTCAGACCTTTAACATTTTTTCACCTTATTTACCTTATAAGTATTTACATGGTCTGATATATTCAGTTTCATTTCTCAGATTGCTACATGCAGCACTTTCCAAACTATAATTTGCATGGGACCAACATTATCACCAAGCTTAACCTCAATTGGTTCAATGCTCTCGAAGATTTATTAGAGCCAGATGAAGAAGCTCTGTCACTCACCTGCCACTTTAAAGGTAATTCGAATTATTTAGTAATCTAAATATCAAATATAGAATAATGTAGTTAAAGGTCTAAACTTTAAATGATAATGTCTACACGTATATAGGTCAGATATGTTGATGAGACTGATAAATGACACAGAAGTTTCAATAATGAGCGCTGATGGGTTAGTAAAAAAACATATATTATCCCATGCAACCATGCCACAATGTGCCAATATGGGTAGTGTACTAGATGATTACTAGCTAGGTTACATGGGAAAGAGATGGCAGACTGAAAAGTAGCCTGGAAATTACATAGGGTTGTCGTGGTTTCCCATTTTCATGGAATGTTACCATTACAGATGGTTGGTTGAGTGTGGCGAATTCATACCATTGGATAGGCTTAATTGGCCCAACTTGATTAATATGTAGCCTATCAACATTATATTGCGGAAACTTAACATATTAGAAAGATTATTTTCTGGAGTAGGGATGATTTAAAGATTCGCAGTTAATAAAATGTCTTCAAATTAGAATTAAACCATTTATAGTTATTAAACTATCTCCTCGGCAACATCTTGGACCAAGATGGATTCAACATTAGCAGTCCATGCTGTACCATATTAGCCCATAAAGAAAAAAAAAAAGCAGTACCAATACGATTTGTCAACCTCGTGCTCACATGGATCACATTAACTCTGGTTATTAGGGATTGTACGTACTTCATTTTGTTTTAAAAATAATTCAATTATACGAATAATGAATCAGAACTAAAATTTCCAAATTTCTACTTCAATTCGTATCAAATAATATTGTGTAATCCGTTGTAGAACAATAGTAGTATGAATGAATTTAATACTGTTTCTTCTTTATTGTACTTAATGTACTGTAAATTACTCTCTTCTGCAGTATTAATCACAAAGTTTCAATATATGTGTCTATTTCTTCATTCAAATCTTTCATCTCATACTCCAATATTTCACAGTTCTGGTTTATAATTAGCTAATTTTCTCAATCGAAAGCTTTCATACCTTCGAATGAAACTGTAACAAATTTATTACTATTATTATCATTTGAAATTATAGGTTGAGTATCTTGTATATGGCTTTGTTTGAAAGGAACGATTTCGTTAGGATTATTATTATATTGTTTTGAAAATCGTCTATTAATCAACCTACAAATACGAGCTTTTTACATGGTGTCAGTGTCTTAAATCGCAAGTGATTAAAAGTAAAAAAAATGGCTACAATTCTGCGACCTCCTCAAAGCTTCAGTCTGAAGAACTCAACCAGCATCAGCTTATCGTGGAAAAACTAAAGCAACAGTGGACTAATTATGATATAGCTACAGGAGTGAATGAAAAGGACCAGAAAATATGAATAGTTACATTTCTTCATGTTGGAGGAAGCGATGTATTGTAACGTTACAATGGATTCATATGGAAAGAAAGTGAAAATATAGAAAATATTGATGATATAATCAAAAGTTTGATTAGACTAAAAAATGAAATTTCTGCAGGGAAAACCAAAATCTGAAGAAAATTGTGAAGAATTGGTTAATTCATTACGTACACTTATATCAACTTGCGAGTAAAGACCCCCAAGAAGCACTCAGAGATCAATTTGTGTTAAATATTAAAAGTAAGAAATTACAAGAAAAGCTCCTCGATCAGGCACAGATTGACAGTAAAAAACTAACTTTTGACAAGGCAGTTAGTCTTGTTAAGAATTTTGAGCTAACAGCTAAGAAGTTAACTAGAACTGTGGAAGAACCAAGTTGCACCGAAATAAATGATGTGAACATTTTCAAGAAAACTAATAACAGTTATTTGTTTTTTAAGTTTGGACATAAACACACAAAATTTACATGTCCGACATATAGTAAGCAATGTGCTAATGCCAATCATACGGTAAATTTAAGAAAAATGGACGACACTACATAAGTAACAGAAGACAATTGGTAATAACAAATGAAAAATAGACAAATGAAATGACAACAAGAAGCAAAAAATATAAATATTGAAGAAATAAATAAGGAAAAGAGAAATTCTAATATTTTGATAAAACCATAGTTCTAAACCGAAACGGACATGAATCTACAACATCAACAACAAATAATTATTCTACCTTCGTTCAACCTAAACGGAGTACACGGTTACGAACAGGAGCTATGAAACCTAAGAACTATAAAGAATAAATCTATTTATTATTTAGTTATTAGTATTGTTCAGAGAAGAAAGAAGGAGAGGTAACGAAATTAGTATTGTTGTTATTATTATTATTATTTGGAATTGTAGCTTGAGTATCTTGTATACGGCTTTGTTTAAAAGGAATGATTTCGTTAGGATTATTATTATACTGTTTTGGAAATCAACTACTAATCAACCTACAAATACGAGTTTTTTATTGAAACTCAAAACTTTTTTCATTTTAGGCCAATGAGTAAGAAATGAGCTGAATTTATCAAAAAATATAAAGCCTTTTATTCATTTAACTATTTCAAACTTATCCTAAAATATTGGTTTGTGTATTGACTACATTCTATTTCTATCCGTAATATAATAATCAATTACTTTTCAGGTTTCATGAACATTGTTATACGCTGTACTTCGAAAAGATATTCGATCTACACCTCAGACAATTCACTTACTCCAAGAAATTCTTTTATGCATTGGAGTCCACTCTGTATTGCTCCAAATTATTAGGATCGAGTACAGGTGATGAATGATATTATTATCTGATTTGTAGCGATATCCCAAGTAAGAATTGGATATTCTGTAGCATATTCTGTTTGGAATTATACTAGCTTCATTATCCAAAGTATGATCAGAAGTTTCTGGTATTTCCATCTTGAAAACATCTTATCAATTTATCAATCTTGAGAGTAATTCAATTGTACGTTAAGTTTTTGAAATAACACATATTCAATATTCATCCCATAACGCAGTATATATGTTCAATATGCTTCGTAGTCAAAAATATTTCAACAGCTGAAAGTTGAGTTTTGATCGGAGAATATAATCAATGATAAAAATGAACATCTCTATACGTGATTAATAGTTCAATGAAACTACAATCGTATTATATTTTTATTTTAATAAGATACCAATAACTAGCGTATTGGTTAGCGACCAGCTACCAATTTACCGACTATAAGGTTCTTTCTTCACTACACTTTTTATGAGTTAAATTCTTTGTCACTTTACCCCACTTACCTTAGTTATAAGAATGGTTAGGTATATGTACAGTAGCGAGCATAAGTTAAGTGACAGAGAAAAAAGTTGAACATTTTTGTTTATTGTAAAGAAACTGGTCAACGAAAATACGCGAAACTTAACAACAATCGAAGATACACATACTGTGAGTGTTTGCTAGAAATATTAGCAAAATGGAACAAATATTTACCTAAATATTCAACTATTGCCATAAGAGACCAAAAAGAACACCGAGCAAAAGTTAAGGAACAGTTGTTAATGCACTAACCATTGGCTAATTAGATATACAAAATTGATATTTTGTAAAGAGTCCTTTATTTTTGATGACCTCGTTGTATCGATTATTACAGGAGTCAACAAACTTTTAGCGGAATCATGGAGTTATCTTCTGTCATTCTTCTTTCAGGAATCGACACAATTAATCCTATTTTTTTGGGATTGCGTTCTTGAGCACCATCACCAATTACCTTCCAAATGTTTTCTATTGGGTTCAATTCGGGGCTCTGAGCAGGCCAGCTTATAAGAGAAACTCATTTACTTTCTATGTATGCTTTCACAGATTTAGCCGTGTGAGAAGGAGAATTGTCTTGCATTAAAATTCGTGGTTGAGTATCAAATAATTGAAAAAATGGAATGCAATGGTGGATGAGAAGTTGCGTATACACTGCAGCATTGACCACTCTATGCACACGAACAATTGGGCCTGTTCCCGCTGCAGAGATGATGCCCCAGACCATCATGCTCTCGACTTTAAGTTTCACAGTTTGCTTAACGAACTCCGGGTACAGGTCTTCACCGACATTACCTCAAACATGCTTTCTGTTGTTACTTCCGATCACAGTAAACTTAGATTCGTCGCTGAAATCAACCATGGACCACTGCTCTTTCGACAAAACGAAATGCCCCTCGGCAAACTGAAGCCTTGCAGTTTGGTTCTTTTTCGATATCACAGGCTTCGATACAGCATCCAGGGTTTTCATCTTACTCTATTCAAACTTCTACGAACTTTGAATCTGGACACATTGAGATCATGCGTTGCACTCATTTTGCGAAAAATACCTGAAGTAGTGTTGAAACGGTCTTTTATGCACAGTCTCACCATGGCACGATCATTTCTGGTGGTAATTTTCGATGGTCTTCCTGATTCTTGTTTTGTATTAATTGAAGCGCACTCTTTAAAAAGTATTAACAATGCGATGCACAACACTCTTAGATCTTTATATGATGCTTGCAATTTGAGAAAGTGACTTTTCATCCTTGTGATGGTAAAAAATAGGAGTTTTTCACTGAGAGATATTTTTTTCCGAGTAGCAGGTGTAATGGCGGCGATAGTTTTGTTCCAATAATTTAATAACCTTTAGTAACAATTTAATATATTGAAACAGTCTTTAAAACAAAGATTATTCAGTTTATACCCGTTTATTAATAACTGTCCCTTAACTTTTGCTCGGTGTATTTTTCGTCCTCTGATGGCAATAGTTAAATATTTTGGTGAATATTAGTTTGATTTTTCTGATATTTCTACCACATACCCACAGTACGTGTACCTTTATTGTTGTTAAGTTTCACGTATTTTCGTTGTCTAGTTCTTTTGCAATAAACGGAAATGTTGAACGTTTTTTACTGTCCCTTAACTTATGCTCGCTACTGTAGTTAAATAACTAGTTATTCGATTTAATTATGATAATTACTCACAAGATAATTTTTTACTTGTTCATCGTTTACAGTTAAAACATAAATATTCTAATTTATGTATATTAGGATACTTGAGATAATGATCATAATATTGTATAATCAATAACCGTATTTAATGTATGCATAAATTTCGTGATTAAATGCTATTTAACTTGATATAATGCGTGAAAAAATCCTTCAATAATTCATATATTACAATCTACATGTAGATGTGTTAGTGATCTATGAAGTATCGATACAGCTTATATTAAATCTATAGTGAAAATGTTATACAGTTGACTGAATATATATCTATCTATATTGTGGTGACGGGAAAAAATAAATGGTTATATTAATCGAAGAAGAAATTCCTTAATCACATTATTGTTAAGTATATATTTAGCTCAAATGATATTCAACATGTAGTATAGTGTCATTGTATTTATAATTTATTATTGGTTAAAATTCATTATGAGGAATTTCGTACTGGTTTGAATCTCTTTCAATGTTATTATATTTTTTTTCCACTGCACAAAAAATATATTCAATAAAGATTATTCATATTTATTATAGTATATACATAATATGCGAGTGATTTCTACTATTACTAAACTGATTTTGGTAAATACATTCTTGTGTGCGTAGCATCATTTTTTCGATTAGTACATTTTTATAAAGTTCAGTATTTTTTTGGTCCAATTAGTGTTCTGAACTGAAATTGTTATTTGAAACACGTAGAATATGAATTATAGTTAAAAAGTATATGTTCCGGAATACTTTGCAATTATTTTTAAAATGTATATTTTTTTGGTTTGATTCTCTATTTATAAGATTTTCATTGTATTTTATATTTTATCTTCAATAAATAATCTAACCGTTATTTTGCTTTCCTTTGTGTGAATTTAATAATGTTATAATACTGATCATATAAAAATAAACTAATTGAAGGAAATATTAGTATTTTTTGTACCTATCGATTTGATAATTAATTAATTAACCAAATAAAGTATGATAAGCACTGAATATATAATTTATGTTACACATACCAAAATTTATCAATCTGGTTCAACTTAATTTATGATATTTGAATAATCGAATGAAATGTTCAAAGATTGGAAACTTTATTACGAAAATTGTACAAGTGTTGGATTAAATTGTATTTGTACTCACACTCTTTTTGGTATGTCTATAATATCATAGTGGCTGTCATATCATGGAATTTTACCCCCAATTAAGCAGTTGATTCGGAAAAATTCAAGAATTATTAGATACTATCGAATTTAGTAAATCTTGGGAAGAGCTGGGTATAGGTTATCTAAATACTGTATTATATCAAATTGAAAAATTGCCTAGAAATTTATTGGCTGTCAACTCTTGTAGGAAAAAGTTCATATGTGCATATACAATCAATATAAGCAAACGAAATTTGACTTCAAATATACAGTAGATATTCTTATAAATTATAGTGAAATTTTAATATGAACTGTACAGAGTACAATTTATATATCCCTTTTTTCACTTCTAACCCTTAAAATTTTAATGTCATCAATAATAATTTGCTCCCGATTTGGTTAAATTGAGCTTTACCATTTCTAATGAAGTTATTGATTATATTATTACCATATCGATACACTTCACTTACTCGAATGGTCATGTGCTAAATTAAATTTAGTGTTAATTCAGAAGTCTTCTTATCAGTGGGCTTTTCTGATTTTAATATTAGATATGTTTAGTCAGATATAAATCTATTTGAGACATGGGTCTTCTTGGTTACTTGGGTTGTAAACAGTTTTTCTAAGTTGATGAGTTTTTTTCATGCTAAATAAGTCCGTTACGTTTTCATTAATTTAACATGAATTATTGGATTACTACCTTTTTTAAATTAATTACCACCAGAGTGTTTAAATTGATGGCACTCTTTGTTCATTGATTTGAAAGTGATGAAAATCTAAGACATTCGTTATATGGAAGGAAGAGTAATAAAAAAATTGTTTATTCCTATCAATTCGAATAGTTTATTAAGCAAAGAGACATTTTACATGAGGAATAACACTCATATTAACTCAAATGATCTTAAACAAAGAAAATCGCTAATAGAACTCTTTCTTCAAGCCCTTTTGACAGCTCCAAGACTATTCAGGCGAATGTATTCCAAATGTTATAGTTAAAACATAAATGATTAAATTTCCGCAGAGAAAATACTCAAATTGAAATATCTACATGAAGTGTAAAATAATTAGAAACATGAAATAGTACTCGAAAAAATAATCATTTATACAATTAACTATCAAACAGATTATACCTAATATTAAAATGTTTGTAGCATTGCTAATGATTTGATTTTAACCTTTTTCATCTATGTAGAGACAGTATCGATCACTGCAGGCACCTTTATTAGTGTACACATGCAGTAACTAGCTAGCTATAGTAACTGTTCATCATACAATTGATATACAACAACAATCCCAAGAAAAATATAGATTTAGATATATGTCGTAAGTCGACAATACTGATTTAATTTACACTCTATAGGTTACGTATACATTTATAATGTCGACCATCTTCAAGCTGTTACTTCTGATAGTATTTTCGTGCCAATTTTCTTCAGGAATAATTGCAAACACTTATACCTCTGCAAGTCACGGTGATTATAATAATTCATTATTTTTCTATAACGCTAAAATCATTCGAACAACTCAAAAACCTGAATTCAACTTTTTACTGTAACCCCAATATGAAAAAAATTGAAGGATCCAACCAATGAGAAGCAGACTCACAATGGTTTGAGTCTTTTGGAGTGTCACATTCTGTGTGGAAAAACTGAAACTTGCCTAGTCTTCAACCACCACGCTAATTTATACTGCATATAATTGTCATCCACACAATAGATGATATCAGAGCAGAATAAATGTTTGAATTTGAGTAACGAGAATAATAAATAAAGCTATAAAACCCTTTATCGTATATAACTTGTTAACTGCATAAATATACTCACTTGATTTTTACCATTTTTATCATGTTGTGCATTCGTGAAATTACTTATTTGAAGCTAAATTATAAATTTTATGAACATATTTTTTCATATTATATGTACCTACTATACCATTTGATATGTTATCATAGTCATACTCAATTGTGATTTAACGCTTTACCTATTGTATTTTTGATGTGGAGTCATAATTTGAAATATTGTTCATAGCTGGAGGTTCATCTTGTGAGATTATCAGTGAACGCCTCTATGGCATCGGGACCTATGCTGAGGGCTGGACCGTATTCAATAAAGTACCAACTTTGAGTGATCTACAAATAGTATGTTAAGTTTGTAGCCTAACTAATGGAGAGTAAATAGGGAAAATAGACAATCAAACATTTGAGAGTGAAGTGTCCCAATATATCCTTTACTCAATGAGAATTTGAGCATGAGTAACCGTTAATTGTCGAAATGGTAGAAATAGATCCTTGTAGACTGAAGAAGGCGCTCAAAGTGTTGTACAGTCCCTTCTCCCAGTTTGCCCTTTTTTCTTCATAAGGAAAAAATTCATTGAAATTAAATATCTGTTTGAGATAATTTACTAAAATCTGAAAGTCTAATATATGCTCGTATAATCATTGATACCGCAATAAGTCTGTTTATTTCAGAATCCATGTCTGTCAAACTCCTGCAACGAAAATTCCGTCTGCGTGAGTTACTTTCCTCCTTTGCGGTTTCCGAATCCCTTGGTGCGCTCCGTCGGATACGACCGCAGTGACCACGTGTGTATGACCCACCTCTGGCTCATCGAACAGAAGGCTAAAGGATTGACGAGTGAGAAAGATAAAAATAATCTGCTTTAAAAATGATAAATATTAATTTGAATGATTTGAATTTATACAGAATTTATCGATCTTAGCATGTCTAGTCACATGTAAAGGATTTATAAATATTAACGAACTACTATCTTAGTAGATTTTTGACCGAACTGATGAACATTCTTATCCTAACTAATGTTTTATATATAAGTAGCCAATACAATGCAAGCTTCAAATTAATAATAACATTAAGCCTTAATGTATTCAAAGAATATACTGTGGTGTAGTTATTTCCTGTTTCGATTTTTTTTCCAAAGTGTTTTTTTTATAAACTTGCCAAAGAAAAAAGTTACTTTAATTGAATTGATTTTTGTTATAGCTGTTTCGACTGGCTTCATTTGTAAAAAACATTTTAGAAACGAATTAAAGTTAGATCGTTTTAAGGATGAAAAATAAAATTAATTCTCTTTATTAATGAAGTGAAAAATTCATTCTACGTAACGAAAATTTTATTTCACTGATGAAATTAATTCATTCTGATAAATTATTATTACCCTGTTTATATTTGCTTGTTTTTCAGGGTGCTATTTTGAAACTTATTCTCTCCAAGACATGCGCTGGTCAGATGATGCAAGTACAACTGACACCCCTTGGTACGACACAATCCAACTCATTGACAACAACCCACTACTGATCTCGATGTCGTGCCGGATGACGGGTATAGTATTGACTCTTTGCGAAAGTGAAAATTAGAGCAACGATATATATTATACTTTTTCTTGCCTCATTGCATTGTTTGGTGTAAAATGAAGATACATCAATCCTATGTGTTTAAAAAAAAAATAATGTCTTTAATTATTTTTTTTCTTTAAAAAACTCTATCACGAAATCAGTTTCAACGAGTGGTTACTTATGCTATTTTTTATAAGAAGATATTTTTTACATTGCACTATATAGTTATTATTAAACTAAACATAAAAATTTATAAAACATTAGATGGATAAAACTTCATGAGATTCATAAAATGTGATTCATGAGATTTATAATTTTGAATGATTATAAATAATTTAACGTGAAAGATCTATTGATCTTCATAATGCTTTCAACTTATCACTAATAATTGCTTCTTATTTTTCCAGATGACTTAGAAACTGCTGAAAAAATGTTGGTTCAAAACGAAATCCATTTATGCTGATACAGAAGCTAAGCTTAACACAAACGAAGAATTTATTCATTGGGTACCAATCTGCAAGTCACCAAAGATCTCGATCCCTGCCTCAAATCAAGGAATAACACATTTAAGTTAGTGAAAAATAATCATCAGTAAATAATATGATATTTAAAAATAGAATTGCGATCTGGAGTCATTTACTTAATTTACTAGAATGAATGAAAATTACAATTCTTTTACATATTTAAACAAAGACAATATTTTACACTTTACAAAAATGTGAAATCTGTACATCATATTTAGAATATCACAATTATCAACGTACGACAAATGAAAGATGACATCACAAACACTATTTTGAATCACCGCTTGGAAGATATATTTGATGACTCAGTACTACAATATACTCTTCGATCTATTTATCCTATATCAATTGCACTATAGATAGTTTGTGACTATATTTACTTGTCTTCACTCACAGAACTATGAGAATAAGGGTATTTCCATATAGCTTCGAAAAATGTTTTCAAGCATATCGCTGCTCAATCAATATTTTATTGCATTATGACCATAGAAATTTAAGAGAAAACCATAACTCTCTTTCTCTGGAATAACAACTCTACCATCTGGTAAATGTAATTTCTCACTTTAAAATATTGCCTTCTTTTTAGCTAAGAATGTTGATTTAAATATCGGACTTTTAGCTAATCTTTAGACGTTAAACTTTAAATGTGAAGATAACCTGAACGTTTAAAAAATTTATATTAATTGCCCAAATTTTTTTTTAAACTTATATAGGGGCTTGAGTTCTATGTATATTTGTATACTTTTTATTCTCACTAAATATTATCGTTATCATTGAGGAAAAGGAAGAATTAAAGATTGAATTTCAAATTGAATTTCAACTATGAGATTGCAAAATAATAGAAGAACGTAAAACAATAACTAGACTTAGTGAAACTAATTGATGTTATAGCCGCCTAAGGGCAATATTTCATGAACTTTTCACATCGATCCCTATCAATTCACCTAATTCAACTGTCACACTTTGAAACAAGAATCGTCACAGGTTGTGACGATTGTGGCAGAATTGTGGCAGAATTGGTCTCAAAAACCAGAAATATAAGTTAAAGAAAAGTAAAGAGAAAATTGAGAGTTCTTGATAATCTTCTAGACTATTATATCCTAATCTATATTAGATAGAGCTCAATTTATTTTAACGAATTAAAAACTGTACTGATTTACTGTCCACCTATTTGTGGCCCTATAATGACCACTCATTTGAGGCCCAGTCACCATTCATTTCAGGCCCTATACTGACCACTCATTTGAGGCCCTATAGTCACCATTCATTTCAGGCCCTATACTGACCACTTAATTGAGGCCCTATACTGACCACTCATTTGAGGCCCTATACTTACTTCTCATTTGAAGCCCTATACTGACCACTCATATGTGGCACTATACTATTCATTCTTCTTTATTCTGTTTCTCTATTTTTTAATCTTATTTTGAATGTTTCTATTGTTTTAAATAATATACCTGATTAACTTTTATTTTGCCGAATCATACGATCGTAACTCATTAGTTATTGCAAATTATTATATGAGATAAATTTCCAAAGATTTGCAAATTCCTTACTTATAAAACTATAAAATCTCCACATCCCTATATTTTTACTAAAAAAGTGATGGGTCAAACCGATAGAAACAATATTTCTATTTCATGTATTGTTCATTAGGAAATTACTTTTGACTTCCTTTTACCTATTTTTTATAGAATGAAACAACGAGAGAAATTCACACTTCCAAATCTTCATCAATTGGCAATTGCTTGATTTTTGTCGACGAGCTTTATTTATCAAATATACTTTTTTTAGCTTTCAGGAATATAAATTTTATTTCAAGTATTGAAATAAAATTTATATTCCTGAAATCTGAATCTGTGTGATATGTAAAGATGAAGCAAAACTTTTCTCATCAAATGCCTATAATTAAAAGACTATTTTAAAATGCAAATAGCTTAACTATTAAAGGGTGCAGAGAATGTCACCGATCATATAAAAATGTTAATTTATTGAGTCGTGATGGCTGAAATAAAACAAAACTTTTCACACAATATCTCAATAAACCCATTTAACAGTTCTACCAATTTTTATTTAATATGACCACCATTGGCAGCAATTTCTCTCTCGAGTCTAACTCTGAAGCTCTTTACTGTGGCACGGATCGTTTCTTGGGAAATTTTAGCCCATTGTCGCTCGAGGGACTTCTTCAGAGTTCCCGTACTATCATGAGCTGTAGCGCACGTTTCTTTCTCCAAGATTTGCCACACACAAAAGTCCAGAGGGTTCAGGTCCGGCGATGAAGGAGGCCACAATTCCTTCCTCCAAAACGCAGGAAAGTGACGCTCACACCAATACTGAGTTTTGTTTGCTGTGTGCAACGGCGCACGTCCTGTTAACAGGTAAAAGACCTGTCCTTGAAGTGCTTATTCATCTCGACTTGTCCTGGAATCAAAATATCCTCGATATATGATTTTGTGTTAACTTTAGCGCCTTCTTTGAAGAAAATGAGAGGAGATATCTAATACTCAGAGATGGCAGCCCAAACTATCACAGAGGCAGGCTTTTGGCGACGGAAAACAGGTTTTACGGATGAAGGGATACTGTCAGCACTTTTTGCCAAAATTCTGTCGTTCTGAGAGTTGAATTTGGCCTCCACAGTGAACATTTTCTCATCCGAAAAGATTTTCTCATCTCATCTGCAAGTCCGTGAGCTGTTGCTTGTTGGTCATTTTGAAGGGGAACAACTTGAGGTCTTCTTTG
The DNA here is from genome assembly GCA_947561585.1 of Caprella mutica. NCBI lineage: Eukaryota > Metazoa > Arthropoda > Malacostraca > Amphipoda > Caprellidae > Caprella > Caprella mutica. Next base: position 99,549 of record CANNZV010001086.1, read on the forward strand.
ACGATGCATGGTTCTCACACTTTTTTCGTCGATATCCATACTCTTAGCCATCTTTCTCATGCTTCGCTTGGGGTTTCTCCTTATCTGCTCCCTAATGGCTTTGATTTTGGTTGGAGTGCGTGCAGTGCGAGTTCGTCCACACCTGGGTCGATCACCTGTTGTCTCCAGCTCTTGGTAGCGTTTAACAGCATCCCTGGGCAGTGTAGCTGAATAATAGTCTTACGTTGACTCATTTTTACAAAAGACAATGTAAATTAATCAAAATTTATACCTGGAACATTAAAGTATATAATTATAGGAAGAGAATGAGATATAAATGGATAAATTTAGTAAATAAATAACATCTTCGATTTAAAAAAAAATTTGAGCGGGGCTTTCTCCGCACCCTGTATATTCAGTGTTAATCACTCCACATGAGTAATTTCCTCATATTTATTTGTATGTCTGCCACGCTTTAAGGCCCCCTTCACATTTCAGTTTCTCAACGCCGCGTTAGAAATACTGCTCATGGCAAGAAGCTTAGCTGCAATTAATTTTAACGAAGCCCTTCACACTTGTGTTAGAAAAATTTCAGCGTTTTATCTAACGCAAGTGTGAAGTGCTCCGTTAAAATCTATTGCAGCTAAACCTTTTGCCATGAGCAGTATTTCTAACACGGCATTGAGAAACGCAGGTGTGAAGTAATACCTAGGTGGTAGCACAAATACTAATTATTATATTTCATTAAACTAATTTAGATATTATTTAAAATCTTCATAGTTTTCTTTTAATGATATTTTTACTCACTGTGTCATTAAATTTATATACTTCATTGCAGCTTCATTATATTATCATCATTATTAAATTAATATTTATATCTAAATCTGAGGTCTTGGATCAGAATTGTGGATATATTAATTACACAAATATTAATACAATTGTAGAAAATTGGTTCTGGATCCCCCAACCGGACCGCTAACATAAACTTTGGTGGGCTATACATCTTTATATTTATAACATATAGTGTTTTTTTTATTTTTCGGCGAAAGTGTCGATTGGCGAAATTATCGTTCGGCGAAATTGTCGTGCTTCGAAAGTGTTTTTTATTTTGAGGAAAGGGTTTTTTGATGTGAGCGACCCTTGATGTGATATTTAAAGCTATTCTTTTAAAAACTTTTCTATAAGACATCTATTTCGATAAAATGAATATGTAAAATGTTAAAACATTATTTTAAAAAATTCAAAATTTTATTTTAGAACAATATTTAACCCTTTAGCGACCAGGCGGACACTCGTGTCTCCTTTCATATAGTAGTCCCATGGGACCAACTGGCCATATGTGACCTCTTCAATTTATTTTTTATAAATTAAAAAAAAATTCTCATCAAATGATTTTTATATATCAAAGTCAGATAAACAAAAATAAGTGGCTCGCTGAAGGGTTAACAACTCATTGTTATTTGTGTCAAATTATTGATAACATTAGTTGTATCTGTTTAGGTATCTGAGATTTAAAAATTACCAAACATATTTTATGATGATTTTATCTTGGACTTTTTTTAAATTTGAAATTCCATTGTGATTAAGATAAAGCCATATTCAAATCATTCACAGTAATATTATTTGTATTTAAGACCAAAAACAATGAAATTAAAAAAAAAAGAATTTATAATCAAAATATAGAATAATACATGAAAAAATCTACATAATTTTTAATATACTTTATATCGGAAGAATATATCATATCAATATTTCAGCTACATTGTACTGTATAAAAAAAAACGATTCAAAAACAGTATGCCTCTAATATTCAAGGAAATCAGTTTAGCTTTATTTTATATATGTACAGATATGACTTCAATTATACAGTGGGACACATATAAAAAAGTGTAAAACTAAACTATTTACAGCATACAATATCAATCAACGTTGAATTCACACACCTGTTGAAAATATTGATTAGTTGTTATTCTTTCCATCTAGTTTCATATATTTAAATGATGTTAATAGGATATAAGTTATACATATAAATAATCTTTTAAACTAAAATTCTACATTTGTTTTTAGTAAATATAAATTCAATATGAAGTTATTTATATTTAGCTTTATTTTTGATGGCTTGATATATTATTGTGCATATATATTACAACACGACATTATTTCTTTAATGATATCATTACTTTCTTTTCACTACCTTATGATTATTACCTAGTAAAATTACACTCTTATTCATTCTAGCAAGCATTCAATTATAAATATATATTCATATCTTCATTAACATCGACTAACCTACCAAATAAATTACAATAATACCTTAACTTATCCTAAGTGACATATGAGTGATTCTTTCACATTGACTTCAAACTTTGACTTCAAAAGTTTCAAGGAAAACTTAGGCAATAGGCAGGCATAAATCTCATTATTTTGTGGCTTCTTTCACAATGTGAATTTTTATATATATTAACTAATTTCAATCATCGAACCACTCTCCCAAAAACTTAGATCTTTTTGATCTTCTGGCTTGATTATCTTTTAATATTCTTATTCTTCTATTTATAATACCCAGAATTTTTTTTCAATAAAAAATATTATAACTTATATAATATACAATTGACTTCTAGATTTTGTTAATAATTTGTTTTTTGATATAATTCTTAAATTTTATTTTAATAACGTATATATATATTTCATAATAAGAAGTATATGTTCGTGAATACTTTGTAATTATTTAAGAAATATAGATTTATGGGCGTTCATTCAATCATAATATTTATGTAATTTCTATTTTTTTCAACAAATCATTTCTTTTTTGTTTTTCTTTGGGAACTCCTGAAAATATATTTTCTATTTCTAATTCAAAATTAAATGATTATGTTGGCGTGTAATGTTCATTGAACAGTAAAATATTTAGGCTGTTTTCACTCGAGACGTTTTTTCAATGAAAATGCAGCATGAATAATCACCCAATCTAAGTGTACAAGGAAAACACATACATTTATTCAATCGTAGCGTTTTTATTGTACCATTTTCCTTCTGCAGCATGAGAAAAAGGCCTGTGTAAATGAGATGCACCGAACTGCGAGTAGCGAGTATTGAGTGAAAAAATGCAAGTGCGAGTGTAAAACTGCGAGTGACAGTCAAAAAGAGATATTGTGAGTGAGTATTTTGAAATGCGAGTGGGAAATTTAAAATGCAAGTGGAAATTTCTAAAATTAATATTTTTAGACTAGTTAATGTGAATCGTACGTGGTCATAACGTGGGTCTCATTTTTATTATTTGAGTGTGGCTAGCGTACTCTAATGTATTCTCATGATATAATATTAAAATGCATTCTTCAAGATACATAAATCTTTTAGATTTTTGTGACATGAATCCGTTAATGTAGTTCACTGTGTCCGCTAGTTTGTTGCACTGCATACTTCATGATTGTTTAATGACCTGGCAGGGGGGTTCGGTTGACGGCATGCCCCCCGATATACGTATTTTTAACAATATGGGAATTACGTAATCGAAGGCAAAAAAGAAAATCCCACTCACAATTCCCACTCGCAATATTTTTTACTCTCACTCGCATATTTAGTGCTCTAGAATGAGATGATATAAAAAATCATAATTCAGAATAGATATTTTTTCAACTAATTAATACAGTTTGTGAAAAAATCTGTTGCTTGCATTTTACATGCAAATATACGAAATTGTTACCAATCACATTTATTTTTACGCTCACAGAGCTAAGTAGAAAATATGCTCCTAAAAAAAGTATATGAAAAGTCACCAGCCCATTGTATGATATATAGTGCTTCTTTGTTAGTTTTTATGTTGCCTTAACAATGAAACTAGTTTGAAAAATAATTATTACTAATTACTTCATTACAAACTTTCAAACACTCGTACATTATTTTATCAGTTCGAATGAATTAATTGAACGTCAATAATATTCAAATAAATATAATGTATTTTGTAATAGTCTTTGGCATAAATGCATATTAGAATTGAAATAAGAAAACCTACAGTCATTATTACTGTGTATCGATCCCATGATTACTTCCCAATTAGATGAACTATGAGCTCTTGGAACTAAAAGCATTGAAAGTTATTCTGAAATGTAGTCAAAAGATATCAAGACCACTTACAGTAGCAAAATAATTTACGGGGTATTAATCACAGATATAATCTTTACATGGTGGTGCCTCTAGATTGATTGCTTTCTATGAATACAGTCAATAAATAAACATGAATAGGAGAACTAGAGCTATAAATATAGGAGGACTTTATTACAATCTACTCACTAATACTCTAACAACCAGTTGGTCGATAACAGTCATGATACTGTTCGTGATGTGCCTTCTTTTGCAAGATGGTTCGTCTCTGACTGCCAAACAAGTCAAGTCAACCAGTGCGGGTGAATATTGAATAACTTTTATTTAGAAATAACATAATTACTAATCAGAAAATTGCATAAAAAAGAATTTTCACTTTAAATGTATTTCAAGAATTGTAATTCAATCTTGTAGTTTATGTATCAATGAGTTCTTCCAACGATTAATTTAAGGGGGCCGTATGTATTAGGAATCTTTCAGAATCTTCTTCATTTACTGTCCGATTTATCTGAAACTTAGCAATTTTATGTAGAAATTAATTTTAAGACATTTTTGTTTGTAAATATGTTTTTGATATTTTTGATGATATTTAGATTTTAAGGGATTTTTTTCAAATTTTAAAAATTCTCTTTCTTAGTGATTTTTCGATCATTCATTTTAATTTAAGGTTCAAAACTTTGGTATAGGAAACCATTATCATTTATGGATCCTAAATATTAGAATTAAATTATGATTTTTTAAATTTTAGGAAAATAAAGAAAACGTTTTTATATAAAAAAAATATAAGAAAAAAGATGAAAGAAAGAGAAACAGTTTCTCTACCTTTCATTCACCTCTTCAATCATAAATTTGGATGGATGAGGGTGAAATCGGTCCGCAAATAACAAAGTGATAGGAATCTTCAAATGCTACTCATCGAAAAAAATATGTCCCTCAGGAAACGCCATTTTATAAAAAGAAGAAATTCAGATATAATGTAGATTTTATCCTCCAGATCAAAATAAATAGCACTTTACAATCATGTACTTACCATATATAGAGATGATACTGAGAAAGCCTGATTTTTATGGATTTAGAGCATGACAAATTTTCTTTTAGGCCAGAGCAATGTGCCGACACGTATGGTATCAGCACTTTTTGGTACAAGTTTTAGTAGTTCTTATACGTTTTTCAAAATTCTGTTTTTACATTCTTCTATAAAAAAAAGAGAGATTCATATATGATAATAAAAAAATGATGTTTACGGTGCCGAATCTAGACGGCCCCCTTAAAGACGATGGATGATATTACTATTTAACAATTCTAATTTTCAATTTGACAATTTTTTTACTTAGTCCTGAAAAATTTAGTCCTGAGATTCGGAATACAAAGGGTGAGAAAATAAAAGTGTTATAATTATTATTTCCGATTAATGATCACGAAATAAAATATATTCATAAGTTTTACATTATCATATTTCTTATAATAATTTCTTCTGAAATGTGTAGGTCGAAATCTTAGACTGACATCTGAAATTTTGAAAACTTTCAATGATGTAACACAACTGACCTGTCGTGACTACTATGAAGAGCAAACAGAATGCAATGCCTACAATTTCAACCGTGAGTAAGATAAATTATCATTATTTGATCAACTTAAAAGAATATTAATTTACATATAGGTGCTGACTCTAAACTGTGATTCAACATGATGTACAAAGTTCTTCATATTCACTGATCCAAGCTGAAATTTATACTGGATTGGTTAATTTAATTTACGAATAGAAGGATAACGTACATCCAACTTAAAGAGTGTTATGTATTTCTTATTCTTGAACTCAGAATATTAACAGATGATGACACAAAATGTCTTTGACACTTGACACGAAATGTCTTAATGACACTTGACTCAAAATGTCTTAATGACACTTGACACAAAATGTCTCAATGACTCTTAATACAAAATGTCTTAATGATACTTGACACGAAATGTCTTAATTATATGGTTACAGTAGATGGTAATATGAAGACAGACCAGATATTCGTACTTTTATTTTTTATCAATTTAATTGTAATATTTACAATGAACACAAGTTAATTCAAATTTAATCTGACTGAAAGAATCACTAAATTCCATCATGTTCTTGATCAGACTAACATTACAGATGAATCTTTTCAATGCGAGACGGTAAAGATTGAAGAGTGGATCGTCACCAAGGATGCATCATAGAGCATCCACAAGATAACCTCACATCCCCCTCCGAAAATAGTGGTTCCTATATAGTATATCGTAGTTTAATTAATCTTCAAATTTTGTTTAAAGAAATATTTTTATATTACATTCTATAACTAACGTTAAATTAAGATGAAGTTACAATACCGAAAACTTGTTTCAATCATTTTTATATAATTTGTAACTAATCAGAAGAGTTAATCAAAATTATAACTATATTTCATTTTTCAGTGATACTTACAGATAAGGAAATGGTTTTTAATTAATGTGAATGCTTTAGCCGAATACCAAATCTCAATTATTGTCAAGTGAATGCTTTAGCCGAATACCAAATCTCAATTATTGTCTATAATGGTTTTACGGATTTGACAGAGGTATTAGAACAGAAGCAATATATGTAGAAGAACTTGAAGCTTCACAAATAACCATGAGGCAAAATAATATATAGTTCAAGGTTTCTTAATTACCTATCTTTAAGATGAAGATCTGAAAGATCTTCACTGCCACTACATTTATTAGAATTTTGTCAGAAATCAGTATAGTTAATGTGATGATTGCTCATATACATAATATTTAAAATTCCAAAAGCTGTAGAGTGTAGGATCTTCCCCAACGAACGACATCCGTGTCTTGATAATTTATAAGAACTTCTCTTACTCTTTTGACAGAAACTATGCCTTGATAACTTTTAAAATATATTCCTACTCATTCACAGAACCCGTGTCTTAGAAATTCTTGTTCTTCTGATTCGGTCTGTGTCAGCTATCATCCCATGTGGAGAGTACCTAGAACAGAAAGAAGATACTTAGGGTACACTCCAAGTGGATTTGTTTGTATGAAACATGCATGGTTAAGAAAACAGTCAGCTGATGGAAACACTCGTGAGGAGAGATTTGTTTACATGTGTAATATGAACAGAATATACTTAGTCAGTAGAATTTTGTCTTATTTCCAGATTGTTACATGTAAACTTTTCCTGGCTTCGACTTAATGACAGGCGATCGTGATTCTGTGACTGGCTTTTATATAAAATCAGATTCCATTTACACAGCAGATGTAAAATTAATTCGTAGCCCGTCAATGATAATCTGGATACCGATATGTGAAGCTCGATCTACCTAGATAGACAGGAATTCACAAATGTCTTAATCATTGACAGATATCGATAGTGAAATCAGAATAAAAGGGATAAGCTCGTGTCCTTGAAATTCTAAGATCTAAATAAATCTGTTGCCTAAATTTATCTTGATATTGATCTTGAAAAATATTAAATACAAAAATATTGGAATCAAATGGTAAAAGTATTTGTGTTCATTTGAAAACATTTTGTATGAAATTATAATAATATTGCGTACATTTATGCAGAAAGTTAATTTATACATGTGCAGATTTTATTTATAGAATATATACGAAATAATTTTTGTAACTCTAACTAACTTAAATTGAATATAATTTTTTTTTTGGTATATGCAGTCCAAATATATATTGAGATGAATATTTATAAAATTCGAATTGTTTAATGATTGAAAGCGAATTTAAATTCTTTAGCAAATTGGTAATATTTAATATTTGAAATTTACATACACAATTATACAATTACATATGATATTAATTTATGTTTATTTAAATACTTGATTACTGCATCATATAAAATATAAAATTTACAGCAAACGTTATCTGAAAACATAATATTTTTATTTTTCATAAATCATTGCTTTTAAACGCGATTTAATGCGTGAAAAGTATATTATATTAATATATATTTTATAATTAATCGATGAGTTTACCTGGAGGTATCCATATTACTTACGTCATATTAAGTGGTAATTCATTCTTCAAGTGCAACTACTCTACAATGAAGTCCTGTAGAGTGAACCGTCCTGATTAGTAGAGTCCTGAGAACTTTATTGCCATATATAATGTATACTAGTGTATAGTGTACAATAATATTTTTTTGTGTGTGTAGTCTACTATTTTATCCACTTGTTTTACCAGCATCTCTCGGGTCATTTTTAATGAAGTAAGTTCTATATAGAGAACTAGTTATAGTTCACTATAGAGAAGCTCTTCAGTATAATTAATTATTGATCGGAACTATAGTACTTGAACTGAAATTTCCATCTTTTATAGGAAGTTTGTGAGTAATTAAATTTCACTTAATATTCATATTCTCTTTTCTGACACTAAAGATATTAGATATATATAGTTAAGATTATAATCACTATTATTAATTATATAGTATACCAGTGACTTTGCTATTACTAATTTAGTTTTCATGGTTATTTAAAATTAAAATGGAATTTTAATTTTTCCGTATAATGCTTTTTTTTAGCTAGCTTAGTATCTTTTTATCATCCAGTTGTACTATAGATATTGGATATTAAAAATAAATGGTCCTGTATACTTATATAATAATTTATGAAATATAAATTTAAGTGTGATATATATCATTTACATTGTCTTTTATTATCAATAAATTATTTAAAAATAATTTTAGTTTTCTTTGTGTGGTAATGGAAAGACTGAATATACTATGTTTTTTTATTTTAATAATTCTATTATTGTTTTGTGAATCACGAAACAATATAATATCAAAGCTAAAAAAAGACAATGAGCAGCATGAGTTACAAATTACCTAAATAAATTCTGAGTTTTGATATAAGATATCGTATCAATTAGGCCTTCTTGTGGTCAATATGGTTCCAATGGATTAGAATGGACATTTTTTAAAACTAATTCACGTAGTTTTTTAGATAAAATAGAGTGAGATATTCTCTTTTTTCAGTAAATATATGAACTTGGTACTCATAAAATGTATAAAAATGTTATCGAACTTTATGAAAATATGCAACTAAACTTATATAAGAGAAGTACAATTTTTTGAAACTAGTACTTAAGGGACATTTTAAGTCTTTTAGGATATAGATTCAAAAACTATACACCAATTAGATAATATATGTAATATTAACTGAAACATTGATATTTTAACGTGGTAAATGAGGTAAAGTAACTCCATTCTTATCTTTTCAAACAATTAATTGTAAGATTAGCTCATTTTCAACAAAAAATTTTCAGATTTTCTTATTATTGGTTTATACAAAAATGATTTAGTAAGTTAGTATGATTACATTATTTCATTTCAAACATTCTTGCTGGATTTTCAATTACATAATATAAATGAATTACTAAAAAATACTGCTATTAGTATCGTGTATCGATCTAACGATTAATTCTCAATTAGTCATCCTATGAGGTCTGGGAACTAAAAGCATGGAGATTTATGGAACTGTGATCAGAAAATATCATGGCCGCTTACAGTGAGGTTATTAATTTGCGAGGTATCAATCATTTATCTAACCTTTACATTGATATGTCACAAGATCGGGTGCTCTCTTGGAATTCGTCCAATAACTAATCATAATTAAAAGAAGTAAAGTAATGAATACAAGAAAACGGTTCTTCTATCTACTAACTAATGATCTAGCTACCAGTTCATGGGTCGTGATTCTATTCGTGATGTGGCTTCTTTTGTCAGATAGTTCAGCTCTGATTGAAAAACAAATCAAGCCAACCATTGCAGGTGAATATAATGCAGTTTTATATATTAAAAATAATTTACAGGGTGTTTCATTTCAAATTCAACAAAATTTGACAGCTTACATAAAAACCAAAAATAAACTCTTAGCAAAATTTCCAAAAATGTTTTTTTATATTGAAATATGGATATTCTGCTTCTAGGGTTATTTTTTAGACATATTTACAATAGGGAATTTCACATAAAATAAAGTATTGTTTCACGAAAAAATATATTATAAAAACTGCTTAGTTTTCAAGATGCTGATTTTCAAAGTTTTAAAAGGACTTCTATTCAGATATTCACCAAAAATTATGTTCTTAACATAGGGTTATTAGATAGAAATAAAAACTACAATAATTATCTGTTATGTTTAGTTTTCCACTTATAAGCAACGTAAGTACTTGTAAATATAGGTATATGCAGGTGCGTGAACAGACAAAATGCCTATGACAAAAAATCCTATGACCAAAATGCCTATGACCAAAATGGTACACGGAAAACTGCCAGGCGGAAAACTGCCAGCCACTTAATGGAAATTTAATGACTTTAGTCACTAATAACATTTACTCTATAAAAAAGGACGTTTGCCCTTCGTTAAGCAGTTAAGAAGACATTCATTTTTAATTAGTATACAAAACAGTAATGATAGTTAAATGTAGACTAATTAATTAGAAAAACTTGTATAAATACATTATAATATAAATATTGAAGTTATAAATCAAATATAATATAAAAACTAATAGAAAATACTAAGAGAAGAAACAAAGAAACAATTGTATGACACAACGCATCTTTACATTATCAGTTCATAAGGAGTTTAGTGTCTAATTTTTTTTTTTTGTGATTATAATTTGAGAATTATTGAACAAGTATTCAAGCTAAATATTCGATTGTTCTCATTACAAAACAACTCTGATCGATATGTGTGAAATATTTTTAATTTGCAACCCAACCTCTATGAGTATTAGACTGCTATTACTTACCCAATTCTCTGACAATTTCACACGATCAAATTGTATTTAATATTAATTAATAATAAATTTTACATATAAATGAATATTTGTTGTGTTTTCAGAAAAAACTAAAATGAGATGTGCTATTTATCAAATAGTTGAAATTGTTACACATCAAATTTAAAGAAATGCTCACATAACTTAGAATACATATGCTACTAAAAATAATATATGATTAGAGAGTGAGCCCTTTGAAGCTATAGTGCTTATTGGAAATTAATAAACAAGATATAATTTAAAAAAACATACACATATTAAAGATATGAAATAAACAAAATATTAATATATTAACGTGGCAAATAAAATCAAGTTATTAACTCTTTTTTTATCTTTTCTATGAATTAATTTTATAATTAGCTCATTTGTGAAAAAAACTCTTAACCCGTGAGAAGCGCCGCGGAGAGATCTCTCTCAGGGACTTGGCACGGCTGAACACTCTGACTTTAAGATTTTACAATTATTGGTTTATTATAAAAATGCATTTCAATCATTTTCATTCAGTTCCAAGAATGTTCACAGATATTCATTGTTAAAGTCATTCAAACTCTTATACATTACTTCTATCATTCCCAATGATACGTCAATATATATTCTTCAAATGAACTTGATGTGTAATATTATTAGAGGGTATTTAAACTCTGTGTTGAAGGTTTGAATCATAAACATTAACGAGTTTGAATCTTTTCAATCAATGTGTAATGTAAAACCTTTAACATAATTACATGTTAGAAATGAAATATGAGAAAGTACTGAGATTATAACTGTGTGTCGGTTTATTCATTAATTCTCAATATGCTATCCATGAGTTACTGGCTTGGAACTAAAAGCATTAAAAAATTTCTGAAATGTGGAAAGACGATATCTTGGCCACTTAGTGTGAGGAATATAATTTGAGGTCTAAATCATATAAATGAAATGCACTATACTGAGAGCTTTCTATGAAAAGTGGATACAGAACATAACTAAACATTGGTAGGAGAAGTACAGTTACAAGTGAAAACAGACTTAATTACAATCTACCCACTTATAATTCTACAACCACTTATTCGTTAAAAGTCATGATTCTATTTGTGATGTGCCTACTTCTGCTTTTGCAAGATGGTTCGGCTCTAACTGCCAAACAAATCAAGTCAACCAGAGCCGGTGAATATTTTGTAATATAATTTAAAAATAACACTTATTACAAGTTGTAGAAAAATGTAATTTAAACTTATATTAATTTCAAGAATTGTGAATCAATCAAGTAAAATATCTATCTATGATTTCTTCCAAAAATATCGTTTAAAGAAGATTGGTAATTATATTTATATAATTCTGTATGGAAATTCGGCAATATCATATTTAGTCCAAAAATCGTAATCAAAGGGGTTCATTTTAACAATAAAGAGATAGTAGAATGTATAGTTCTTTCCAAATAATCATCACGAAATCAGAAGCTATTCAATTTATCATATTATAATAAAATTGTTTTCTCTGACGTTCGCAGGCCCAAAGCTTAGGCTTACATCTGAAATTTTGCAAACATTCAATGGTGTGACACAACTGACCTGTCGTGACCATTGCGAAGAACAAGAAGAATGCGATGCATACAACTACAACCGTGAGTGCAAATCTACTATTATTATATTTAAATGATATATACAGAATAAATTCTACATACTTGCTGTCTATGGGATGTGATCCAGAATAATATACAAAGTACACCGAATCAACACTCTTGGATTGGAATTTTATTATAAGCAGAACAGAAAAAAAATATTTTCATGTTTTAAATATTGATGTTCTTATTCGTACTTTTAATACGCCTTTTTATAATTGTAACTCTCCAATAAACCCAAGTTACTTCAAATTTAATCTGAGTGAAAGAATTATCAAATTTCATTAAATTCTTGATCACACTAACATTGTAGCGGAATCTCTTCAATGCGAGACAGCGAAGACAGAAGTGGGGATCGTCACCAGTGATGCATCATGGAGCATCCACAAGATGACAACATCAAATGTCCCTCCGGAAATAGTGGTATGGTATATTTATCGTAGTTTATTCTTCAATTTTGGTTTATATAATTAACATGATAGCAAATATTCATCTTAAAAGCAATAACTGAAGTGAATAAGTAGAGTACTTAAAACTTGATGCTCTAATCAGAAATATATGTGATGTTACGGATTGGAATAGTTGAGCAGAACTATAATTATTTTCTCTTCTTCAATATTAGATATCGTTGAGTGAAGATACAGATAGGAAGAAGTTTACAGTTAAGAAAATCATTCACATAATCGTTATAGGTGGTTTCAATTTTGAAATAATATTGAAGTTTACCTGATATGGTTCATGCTGATGTAACTAAAGTTTAGAAAAAAAAACAAGACGTGTTAGTAGAATATTTTCATGAAGCTTCCAAAAATTATCATAAGACCAAAAATTATACTGTACTCCTATAGGCCTCCTAAATCTTAACAGCTGAAGATCTGAAACACTGTCACTATTATTGAACCTCATCGGAAATTGGTAATTATTGTGATAATTACCTTGGCAGATTGCTGGAGTAGGTAATATTCCAGGCGACATTTATTTAGTTATCAACTTGTTACCCGCATTACTAAAAAAATCATTGACCAAGTTGTCTGAAATTCGGTGTGACGATTTTCATCATCCAGTAACCATCGGGTTAAATATTGGGTTCGATCCAGTCAAGATCAAGGTCATTCATAATTCAATAACTCAAAAAATCTTGAAAAGAACTGCATGCCTGAAGTGGAACAATTGGTCATTATCCTAGAACCAATAATTGGTTAGATTTTGAGAGCGATCAGGTTTAATGTCGAAGATCAAGATCAAGATCATTTATAACTCAATAACTCAAAAAGTTTTCAACCAAATTGTTTGGAATATGCTGGGACGATCGTTCACTATACAAGAACTTTTTTATTAGATTTTGGGAGCGATCAGGTCAAAGGTCCACGCTAATTATAATTCATGAATTATTGGATGGTTAATCTCATTTATAAGTGACTGCGAAGGTATGCGCTCTAAGAGTGCAGGTCATCAAGTTGTTCATAAAATTGTCAGAATCCTAATAGCTGTAGGATATTCTGCAATGAAAGGCAGTTTATTATTCCTAAAAATAATGAACAGAAACATGCAAAACATCTAAATTTCTAAATAATTATATAACAGCCTTATTGTAAAAACGACTATAAGTAATTTCTTTGGAAATTCATCTTGCTAAGTTGGAAAAGCTTTACCTGTAATAAAAGGTATATATATTTAAGAGACAAATCAAAGAAACATAAAAAAGCATCTTTATCTTTATTATTAATTGGCAATGACATTAACATTAAATAGGATCCTGTTCCTATAAATTATTTAAAATGACATTTAAGATGAATCTCATTTATGTTCATCCATGTAATTATTTTATAGATACCTCATAACTAGTATTATTATCCTATTTTTCTTTCAAAATTAATGTCTTGGTAATTTTAATACATAATATACTACTATTTCTATAGAATCCTTATCTTGCCAATTCATTTAATCTATCTTTTTTATATATAATCTTCTCCCAGAATCCATGTCTTGAAAATACTTATGATCTATTCCTACTTTTCTTACAGAATCTATACCTTGGTAATTTTCATCTTCTATTCCAATTAATTTTACAGAACCCCTGTCTTGGTAATTCTTGTCCTTCTGAATCGATCTGTGTCAGCTATCATCCCATGTGGAAAGTACCTAGCACAGAAAAAAGATTCTTGGGGTACACTCCAAATGGATATGTTTGTTTGCAGCATGCTTGGCTTCGTGAACAATCAGCTGCTGGAAAAACTCGTGAGAATAAAAAACTATTTGAATTATTTACATGTGCAGCGGTATAATATTCAAATTCAGGGTATTTCATTTTAAATTCAAAATTACCCAGATTCTAGGTTTTTTTTGACAGTCATACTCAGGAAATATAACATAAAACGAACATAGTTTCACGAAAACCTAGCTAGTTTTGAAGGACTCCTACCTAGATATTCTAAAGTACTCACTATAATAACTATAAATTTTACGATAACAGATAGTTATTAGTGGAAAATTGAACACAACACACCTTATATAGTATCTATTATAATGATGCAATGAATGTTAAAAAAACATCCTAGAATCAGGGTGTCAATATCTCGATATAGAAACATTTTTGGACATTTTATTATTATAGGAAAGTTTTTTTTATTCTTGCATTTTATGCAAGTTGACAATTTTTGATTGATCAGATAATGAAACAACCTGAATATTACTTTTCGTTTGGACTTTTGACAGTTCAGCTTTGTATTTTTTTTTTCTAGTTTGTCACTTCCAAGCTTTTCCTGGCTTCGACATAAAACTACCAGATTATAAGGTTTTTAAAAATTTACCTTTGCTGTGGACTGATGGCTTTGCAAAAATGGAGGAACATGAGAATGCACTAACTATCAATTGTAATTTTAATGGTAAGTGGTGATAAATTCGTTGATAAAATTACCAAGTAACTTATGTACTTCAAATCATTGTAATTGAAGTACTCAATTGAATGCATAGTAATATTTATTAATGAATTAATCAGAATAATTTTATCAGATATAAATTTAAAGTATTTTTTAGCTGGCGATCGTGACAATGTGAAAGTTTGTTATGTGAAAACGGATTCCATTTACACTACGGATGTCCATCTAGTTCGCTTCTCCTCAATGGTAACCTGGGTACCGATATGTCAAACTCCATCTACGTAAAAAGAGAGGAATTTCAAAAATACACTACCATCAATGTTTCTCAATCATTGACAGTCATCGCTGCTATAAAATCAGAATCAGCGAGAAAAAATTTGTTTTGATATTCTGAGGTCTGAAAATATGTTGTCAAGCTTTCATTCACCAACATTGACTGAAAAATATTTTCATTGAATCGGCGTTAATGAAATTGAATACATAGTTATTGAAATTGTGGTACATTGGTTTTAGTTTTACAATAGAATTGTGTACATTGGTACCGAGTTGAGCAACTGATATCTATGTGTAGAATTAATTTGTTAGGAATATACAAAATGATTTGAGATGAAATGATATTTCCATGTGAATTGAAAGAAAAAGAGCGAATAATGTCTAGCTTCGATTACTTAAGATTATTTTAATACATAGGTGATCAGAAAACAGACTTAAATTATTTTTCATATTATTAATAGTGAGCAGTGAACAACTGAACATGTATTATAATCATCATTTTGACTTTAAAACAACATCTTTCTCTATTCTCTAATAATTTACGGTTGGCATTTAAAATATTTATTTCATTTTGTTCATATTGAATGTGTGGGGAAAATATTATGCATGACTTTTTAGGAAAAACTGAAACATGGAATATACCTGTATGATATATAATGAATTTAATAATCGATGGTCATAAAATGAATAGTGAATGTGATCATTGACTTGATTTCGTTGAATTCGTACCTAATTACATACTAAATTATACAAGATAAGAAACAAGCGACATACGAATTTTATTTATATTATTATAGTTACTCGTTAAATAGTTTAATATATTGGCACCAAATTATAATATTAACATAGCTTTATAATATTCAGGCATATGCTCAGTATTTCTAGAAATCATAATTTGGTTTACACCATAATTTTCTTTCAAGGAATATATGTTTCGAAATTATTCATTTCTTTACCTAATTTAACTGAAAGGTATAAAAGCATTTTGACATCGAGTTCACCATCTCTTCAGTTATTAACCTATACAGATACTCATTTAATGCCACTTATTCATTGAATTCTCATAGCTATAACAGTGTTTTGTTTTCGATCTTTTATATAGAAGTGAAATATTTCATGTTAGTAATTTTAAGGTCAGACACAATGGTAAAATTCATCGATTTCAGATCATTCGCTTTGTACTGTCTTATATACCTAGAACTCTTTAACTTTATAACTTACAATCTATATAACTTTAGAACTATATAATTTCAAAACTATTTATATTTATTATTAATTAAATATTTAAAATTATCTATATATATTTATAATTATTCAACTTCATAACTATATGAGCTAATAACTATGTAACATTAAAATTATGTGACTTTTCAACTATATTATTTATAATTATATCACTATAGCTATGTTTAACTATATATAAATGTATTATAACTATACAGCTTCATAATTATATAATTTAATTACTGTATAACATAATAACCATATAACTATATAACTTAATAACTATATAATTTAATAACTATATAACTTAATGACTATATAATTTAATAACTATATAACTTAATGACTATATAATTTAATGACTATATAATTTAATAACTATATAACTTAATAACAATATAACTTAATAAATATAAAACTTAATAACCATATAACTTAATAACTATATAACTTAATAACAATATAACTTAATAAATATAAAACTTAATAACCATATAACTTAATAAATATAAAACTTAATAACCATATAACTATATAACTTAATAACTATATATCTTATTAACTATATAACTTAATAACTATATAACTTAATAACTATATAATTTAATAACTATATATCTTAATAACTATATAACTTAATAACAATATAACTTAATAAATATAAAACTTAATAACCATATAACTTAATAAATATAAAACTTAATAACCATATAACTATATAACTTAATAACTATATATCTTAATAACTATATAACTTAATAACTATATATCTTATTAACTATATAACTTAATAACTATATATCTTAATAACTATTTAACTTAATAACTATATAATTTAATAACTATATAACTTAATGACTATAAAACTTAAAAACTATATAACTTTGAACGTATTTAGCTTCATGACTCTATAACTATACAAATGAGAAAATTATATTTTAAATTTTAACCCCTGCAGTTGACCATTAGTGATTTATTGACTTTAGTTCTATGAGGTCACTTAATATTAACCTGAGTAATATTATCGGATATTAGTTTATTTAGTAAAAGATATCCTAATCAACCAAATTATTACAAGTTTATAGGAAAGCTTATTTCATTTTGTATATTTCCATTATTGTTATATAAAAATAATTCAGTATTGTTATTATCAGAAATTATTCTTATAGTCTCAACTATATATTACTATTAGTTACTATAGATCTCTACAATCAGACATATTCCAGTATAAAATAGTTAATTGGAAGATATTTTCGTGTGTTTGTGTGTAGCAAAGATTATAGGAACGCAATTATCGGTTGGCTCACTAAATTTGATCTTACCGATATATGTTCATTTTAGATATTGATTAGAAATAAAGTACGTTATTTTAATCATATGTATTCAATATTCATCTCATTAAAGTTGTAGGAGTCTCCTTATATTCTATAGCGCTATTTTGAGAAAAATTTATGCATTATATAGAGTACATGTAAAATGGTAAATTCCAGGATCACGTCCCTATATTGATATAGGGACATGAACAAGGAAGGGGGTATTTTTAGAATAATTTTTCTTCAATTTAGTTACCTTTTATATGATTAAAAATATTGCACTAAATAATATTAATAGACAGAAAATCTAGTATCTTAACTACATAAGTAATACGAAAACGAAATATTTGAAATTGAAATTCAGAGAATTTAACAATATTATTTTGTAAAACAAATGAATAATTTTGACTGGTGCTTAATTATGTTGTTTGAATAATACTTGATATTGAACTATCTGTTCGAGATTGGACTACATATGAAAATTATACTTCATCCAAATACCCCCTTCCTAGTTCACGTCCTAAATGTAATGGAGACGTGAACTAGGAATTTACCTACAAAATAATCAATTTCTATTTGTTTCATTTATACCCTTGATTAGACCTGGTTAAAATAATCAGGTGTGATTGATGTTTCAGATTTTTTTTTTTTTTTTTTTTTTTTTTTTTTTTTTTTTTTTAAAAGGCCCTGCCAGAAGAAGCAAACCTTCTTTAAATAATTAAAAAAAAACAATTATCTTTATTAAGACAATGAACATTAAAAAAATGAAAGATAAGCTTCTCTGCTCTACGACCATGGCTCCGACCATCGCCAATGATAGTGGCCTCCAACCGACTGTGAGGTGCCTATAGCAGGTCACAGGGCAACACCCAAACTGCGGTCATCATACTTCTCCTTGACTGACGTCAGGATACTGAAAGCATTGCCCCTCTGAACTGCCAAACCAACTCTCTGCTCTAACCAAAAGGTCTCTCTCACATCATCAGTGACGTCGGTAATGCGACGGCCGATTTCAGTAAGGAGTGCGCCTGTCGTTTCACCATAGCTACCTGCTGTTTCCACCGCTATGGGTTCGAACCGATATCGAATGCCAAGAGCCGCATATTTGCGTCGCTTCCTCCCCTCCGCCTCCTTGGCTGCGCTACCAGGTGACAATGCCGAGTCGATCAAGTGAGACGCCGTGTAAGTGTCTACACATGTTGCATCCCAACAAAGACACCTCCCATCTGTAAAAGGGAAGACTGAGATACCATCAGGCCGCTTACCATCACCCCTATCAACCCCCAGAGGCTCAAGCACTGAAGGGATACCAGCCGAAATCAAAGCTCTCCTAATAACATCATTCAGGGCTGCATGTCTCGGATGGCGTCCAGCACTGTAGCGACATGATAGACCGTGAAGTCCCCTTGAATCCACCCTCTGGCCGCATCGGCACACATGTGGCTCACAGATGTCCGCACCAACACGTAGCGCAATCGCAACCCGAAAAGACTCTGCGTCGAGTAGCGTTCCAAGTGTAGGAACTGGAAGCGCATGTAACCAAAGTCCGCTCTCTCTACATGCAGATGCCAGCAGACGTGCCCTAGACAATTGATCAGCCTCCTCGAGCAGTCTGGCCACAGTGGCTACCGACTTAGGGTCATCCCATGACCTCTGCCGACTCTCATTAGCTCCCTCAGCTAAGGCTAAACCCTCACTTTGCCATTTCTCCACTGCTGCTCCAAGCTCTCGGTCATCCCCAATCTGTGTTCTGCACAGAATGGATCTAACCAAATCCTCGGTAGCATGAAGAGAAGAAATGAATGCGGGTAGCGCAATGTCCTTAGACATCCTGATTCCTAACCCCCCAAACCGTACGGGCAACGATGCCTGCACAAGTGAGTCTCCCTCAAACTTAACGTTGGTAACCATCGAAAGGGCTGATACAATGACCCTGTCGAACTGTGAAAGATCCTCACTATTCCTGTAAGCTGGTGAAGCACGTAGGATATATTGGAGCTTAGGCAAGGCAAAACAGTTCTTGAGCAAAGCAAAAGCTTGATGGTTCTCAATCAGTTTCAACCTTGACGAAAGCCTCTCCAAATCCTCCCTCTTCTCAGCAACAGCTGCTGGTATGCCCCTCTCCATGAGTGGTGCTCCCAGCAAGCTCAAATCTTCCACTGGAACGACCCTTAATCCTGGCATCAACCCCTCAAATAGATTCCTCGTAATTATTGATTCTTCCTCAGAATGATTCAGCAAAATCAGTTCACACTTCTCTCGGTTGATATCCAGTCCCACTTCAGCAAGGTCATTGATTAGACGCTGCAAACAAGTGAACACCTTTTCAGGTGAATCTCCGATTGTCCCGTCATCGAGATACCAGACATTCAACTCAGTGTTCACCCTTCGCGTTATCTCATCAATTCCCAAAGAGAAGAGAGCTGGACCGAAAGGGTCGCCCTGCTGTAAACCCGTAGCGGATACGAGGTTTGTCCCCCCATAAAAAAGTGTTGTTGGACCAGAATAAGCCTGCCAAATCAGTCTATAAAGCCCCTGAGTCCTTTGTTTAGCCGCATTCAGGAACACATCTCGTCGTAGGCTATTGAAAGCATTGGCCATGTCAATCTTGAAAATAACCTTTTTACCTTCCAACCCAAGATATCTGCGAGTGGCATGAGCTGCCGCTTCGCAGCCACCTCGAGTTGAAACCCCTAACTGTATAGGGCGCAAGGATTCTCCAAGACTAGCTATCATGGGACGTGACCCCACTTTCACAGCCAAACGTCTCAAAGTGTTCCCTACAGCAATAGGACGCACGCCTCCGTCCTTTTTCCCCAAAGCAGTCAAAGTGGCTCCATAGAATATCGGTCTAGCAAATTCTGGAACATCCCCCTTCAAAATGAGGTTAACGAACATCGTTAGGGTGGTTAGTAACCTGGCGCCTGCCTCAGAAGCTTTACGGGAGACAAGAGACTGCAGGTGACACGGACGTAACCCATCGGGACCCCCCGCTGAGCCTTTCCTGAACGAAGACAAGGCCTTTCTGACGTCTTCCTCACTGGCAACGTGCGGCTGGCAGTCATCCCCTGGCCCTGCAGGCAACAAGAGGTCCTCAGGAGCAGGAGGGTGTTTCCGTTGGAGAGCCGTCAAAGTTTCGTCATTTTCAGGCGAAATCTCCGACGACGAAGCCAACAGACGCACTGCTCCGGTAATGTCTCCTTCAGACAACTTATCCGACACACGCTTCCCCAGTTGAACATCCTTATTCACTGTTCCCACACCTAAAGCGCCCTCCTCCGGAATGATTAACAGGTGCTCTTCCATGAAAGACGCGACCTGTCTTTTCACTTCCGTTGTTAACGAAGTATTCCGTTTTGCTTCCGAACTGCGTTGTCCGGGACTCCTGAGAGCCCAATAGCAAAAGCTCAAGAGTCTACCCCACGTAATGGGGGTTCCCTCCTGAATTACTCTTTCAAGTAACTTTTGCAATGCGTCCGCTACGCAAAAGATGGCTCCTTTAGGGACTATCCTCAGTACTTTCATGCTTCTACGGCACCGAGAGATGTATGCCTCCAAATCCATCGTCGCATCTGTGGCGGGTTGTGGTGTTATCACCCCGCGCCCCAGACACGACACACATGACCATCGAGGGATAGCATCTGCTTGGCGCCTAGACAGACCCACGCAAGAGAGGTGAAAAACATCTCTGCAACAAGTGCACACAACAGTCCGCTTCCTGACGTTAATAAGAGAACATGACACACAACGGTCCCTTTCTGCCATATGCTCACTAGTGGGTTAAGGAAGTTTTCAGCTGACCTGATTGTACACGTCCTACCGACTAAACAAACTGATTGACTGCTTGTCACCCAAGCGTGCCGCGAAAAGCTAAAGAAGAGGAAGCTAGGTGTCACAGCAGGCAGAAGGTGATAACTAGGGCAGCATAAACAAAGCGCTGAGCAAGCAGAAACAGAGGTGAACAGGTACTTACAGCCCATCAGAAAATCAAGGTCGCAATCAGAGCGCAGCAGTACACAACCTACTGTGATGGCTGCTCTAGGCTAAGATTACCGAGTGAAATTTATATCACCGTCATCATTATTAGTTTAACTTCTCCACCCTCTTACATACTTTAGCAGTAATTTATAGCTAAAACACTTCTGGGTAGTCATTTATTTGTTATTAAAGTGAACGACCTACTATTCTGTATTCGAGACAGAATGTTGAAAATTAATGATCTGATTTCAAATCAATGTTCAATTATGCTCAGTCATTTTCAACATTTTTCTATTTTTAAAATCAACATCATAGCTAGTTCCTATTGTGCTTATGAATTCAAAGATGATCAATATGTTCATTGATATTATTGTATAATTGACATAGCTGTTTTTTTATATTTTTATATAGATAGGCAAATCTTACAAGATGAATTAAAAAAAGCAGCACACTACAAATATCCAAATTATATTAAAAAGAAAGAAAGAATTTATTCTTTTTTGTGAAGACATTGTTTTTGTAAGGAATAATATGGTTACATTTAAATATGAATATAAAGAATATTGGAACAAAATGTAGAGCATATTCTTTCTCTTTACTGATAAGGACAGCTTCAATTCAATTCTCTTTACTGATGAGGGACGTGAACTAGGAATTTACCTATAAAATATACAATTTCTATTTGTTTCATTCATACCCTTCTTTAGACCTAATTAAAGTAATCAGGTGTGATTGATGTTTCAGTTTACCGAGTGAAATTTAGATTATCATCATCATTATTAGATACTAGTTCAACTTTACCACCCACTTAAATGTATTAGCAGTAATTTATACCTATAACACTTCAGAGAAATAATTTATTTGATATTAAAGTGAACGAACTTTCATTCTGTATTTGAAACAGAATTTTTAAAATAAATGACCTGATTTCAAACCGGTGTTAAATTCTGTTCGATTGAGATATTCCATTTTCAAGAGTTTTCTATTTTTAAAATCAAAATCATAGCTAGTTCCTATTGTGCTTATGAAATTCAAAAACTGTCTATATATTTATTGATTTTATCGTACAATTGACATTGTTATTTTATATTTACATAGGCGAATCTTACTTGATGAATTAAAGAAAACAGCGCTGGTACTAAAATTAGGTCACACACGATATGCTGATTGATGATGTCTAAGTGGCTATCGATCATTTAACTCACATAAACGTGAGTAACTAATGGTAGGGTTTTCAATATTCAGACATTTAAGTAAATATGAAAGAAAACCGGATGAATGATCAATGATTATTGCATAAGTAGACCCATACTTCATTACATTGGCTTATTACGATCAGTTTCATGCTAAGTGGTGACAGAGTAATACGTAAGCTTTACCTTTCTAGTTGTTTCTATAGTGAATAAATTCATTTTTGTATATCTGAACAGATTTTCAGTTTATGTTAATAGTTTAGATTAAAAAATTTGAAATCGTGTTAATAACTGAACAATAGAAATAGTTTTGGAATGGACGAATAATTGTAAATTTAACAAAATATAACCGAATCATGATTCTGAATCTTGAGTTGTTGCTCTTGCTCTGCCTACTCGTACAGAAAACATTTGGTTTGACGGCCAAGATAACCAAGTCATCAAGAGCAGGTTAGTTCTTTGACTTTGAATATGATTATGTTCCAAATAAGAGAAATTAGAACGTAATTTGATTAATATGAAAATAGTAACAATATATAATATTTTTAGGAAATTAAATCATCAATGAATATTCTTAATTATTATACGATTCAATTATTATAGTCCTTTAATTTTGAATCTGATTAGGTTCCTCAAATGAAAATTGACAACATAATTTCTAGAGTAGAACATAATCATGCTCTATAAATGAAATCATCCTAAACGATTTTTATTCAATATTTGCTAAATATTGATTCAGTTTCCAATTATTGAAATCCTGTGACGTGAACTTGTAACTTTCACGACAATTCACTGTAAACGTTGGGATCATCATTAAATTGGAATAAATTTCTTTAACATTCAACTTTCATTGTATATTTGATAAAATTTGAAGTCACTATCCCTTTTTTTCCAATGCTGAGGCTCAAACCTTAAACAATCAACGTCGATTTATCAAACCTACTCACAATTGAGCCTACGGGATTGTCATGCTCGTTGTGGAGAGAGTGATGACTGCAATGCCTACAACTATAACGGTTGGTGTTTCATAGTGTAGTTAGCCTGATGAAATTATAATAATCAGTTACTGGAATATTATACATCTTACATAATGAAGTATGCGTCTAATTACTGAACAGTCGGGATATAATATTGGAAAGGCATGTGAAATGCTTATAGTAATTGAAATATTATTTGACATTTCTCTATTTCAACTCATTTTCTAGTACTCTAGATAATAATGATGTAATTATAGATCATTAGGGGTTAAGCACTAAATAATATAAATGTTTTTTCTCTTATAATTATAATATTCACATTTTGAAAATGTGTAACAAAATTTTAATAACCAAATTCACAGCTGAAAGTCTCTCTTGCGAAACTCTGAAAATGGATGGATGGCTTGCCGAGGTACAAGAAGGATGGACAACATACCAAATTACTGAAAACCCTTCAGACAAATTAATTGTAAGTACATGAAAAGACGTTCGTTACATACATCTGATACAATTTCAGTTTGGAATTGAATAAATCATACCGAGTGTCAATGTGTCTTCAATTCACTGAATGCAGAATGTGGAATAAACTTATATAGAACATACTATTTTTTAAATTAAAACATGAATCGATAATGTTTTACATCCATTCGTCATATTTCATGGATATTTCAGCGAAATACCATCAAATATATCGATATTTCACGTTTTATAGTTTCAAGTCTGTCACCAAAACTTTTTGCTGCATCATACAGCACGTAATTGCATACTTATATAGTGTATACAGTTTTTCAATCGAATCGGTATCTTTCATTTAAAGAATTTTCTAATAGTAGAAGAATTTGCTATTACGTAGAACTATGTTGTACGAAGAACTTGATTCTCACTCTTGGGTCATCTTACAAAAAGTATCTCTGGGTGAAGTCACGTATTTTATTTCTCTAATGCGTGACAAAACAATTCTTGTTCTTTTCTTTTCTAAGTGTTCGAAGATTCATTCGTCAACTTGTTTACAATTTTTGCAAATGTCAGAAACTAAACATGATGGACTTATCAATATTTGTGTTTTAAAATTATTTTCTAAAAATTGAACATAATAATAATTAATGCCGTTTCCATAAAAATATTGAATATGTCCACGCTAATACAAAATTAATTCTGATCACTGATAGCATAATAAATTATTGTTCGTTACAGAATCCATGTCAGTCAATCGACTGCCCCGAGCTCTCAGTCTGCGTGAGTTACTCACCTCCTTTGCGGTTTCCAAATCCATTGGTGCGCTCCGACGGATACGACCGCAGTGGCTACGTCTGTATGACAAACCTCTGGCTCATTGAACAGAAGGCTAAAGGATTGACGAGTGAGAGGAAAAATTGAAGCTTGAGAAGATAAATATGTTGAGAATTGTAGTTAATAATTTGAATGTTTTGAATTTATAATAAAGCATGTCAATTCACATGCAAAAGACGGATTTACGACATTTTGTCCATTGACAATTCATTCTCGAAATTATTTATTTGTATTATGAAGTGTACATATTTTATATTTTACATTATTTATATATATTTTGGTGAATCTAGGTCAATTGATCCCCGGCCATTTTTATCCCGCTCATGTCAGGTTTGATAAAGTTGAAGATGATAATTTGATAAATAACATAAATTGAAGAATTTTTTTGAACATGTTTCGACTGGATTGATTTGTATGAGAAGCATTATAAAAAATGAATAATGCCTAATCTTTTTTATAATAAAAAAGACATTTCTTTTTGCTGATGAAATTACCTCATTCTTATTGATTTTTTTCATTCCTCACCCATTTTTAACCATCAATTACACTGTTAATATTCGCTGGTATTTTCAGAGTGCTACTTTGAAATTCATACTCTCCATGACATGGGCGGTTCAGATCATATTTCACTAAGTGATACAACTTGGTACGACTCAATCCAACTCTTGGGCATCAGTCCTCTACGTTTGACGATGTCGTGCCTGATGAGGGGTAAAGTATTGAATCTTTACAAAGAATATTAGAAGGAAATGTCAACATATAAATATTTATATGTCTTTTTGAATTGCTTGGTATGCGACGAAGTATAAGATGAAGATGCATCCCTTCTTTGCATCATCAATGATAAAATATTCCTGCATTTTACTGTGTAAAACAAAATTACCAAAAGTGAATGTTTCCTAGTAAATGAATGTGTGCTAAAATATAGGAACCTATATATACGCAATATTGTATATTGGTTCTTAATTTCCAATAATCAAACTAGACTATCCAGTTACCTACATACTATAGTTGGGTAATTTCATTCATTCCCTCAAGCGGAGCACAATTTTCCCTTTTATGTGGTATTTTTCCCCATTAGTGGCAAATCTGCTTCATATTCTTACGTGACTTTTGCTATTTCGAGATTGCCACTCAGGTCTTAAAACGTGCGCGGACAGTATGCCTACGGACAAAATGCCTAATGGTAAAAAATGCTTAACATACAAAATGCCTACGGACAAAATGCCTAATGGTCAAAATGCTTAACATACAAAATGCATTTAAACTTATTTCAAATATGGAAATTGTGGACAAAGATTTAAAATAAGTTAGACCATGTGGAAACAAAGAGTTTTGTCTCAGTGAGAGTGTATTAAATCACTTTCACTGCGTGCTTAGTGGAAACACCCTCGTATATCATTTCACTGTGTTTGTGATTTATCACTAAATTGTTTGTTCTATTTATCAAATCGCTCTAAAAAAATAATCTTCCTACATCTTGCCATTTTTATTGGATATTTATATTCCTCTTCTTCTATTTTCACTTTTTAAAAGACATCTATAACCATCTTATTTTGTCTTATGTTTTTTTAAAGATATCTATAACCATCTTATTCCATTTTGATATTTTTATATATTCTTTATTCTCTTAGATAGCTAAAATTATGTTGATATTTATAGTTGCTTTTGAAATTCTAAAGCAAATTAAGTAATTACAATGTTCATATAAGTAAGTACTGACAGGCAATTAACTACTCCAGTTATAAAAAAAGCTGCCGATATTTGTTTCAATCAACTACCTTTATAGAATTAGAAGTTCTGTTGGAAAAAATACAGTATTCTTTATGAAATGTATCTAGACCAAGTACATATTTTTCTCTGACTCTAGCACTCACCCGTGAGAAGTGCCGCGAAGCTGTCTCTCAGGGACTTGGTATGGTTTTTCCTTATGGCTTACATAAATTTTCAAAAATATTATTTGATGTTCAATGATGAGGTTTATTACAATATAATGTATTCCGTTCATTATTTACCAATAATCATTTCATTACAGATATCAATTCAATGTTTTCTATTCGGCCCTTTTATTTAAATATGGAATTAATTCTTTGATTCACTTTGCAACATTCTTTTACCTCATTATTTTACAATTTCCATTTTATATATTCATATATTTTGTACATTAGGCATTTTTTCCGTTAGGCATTTTCTCTGTAGGCATTTTGTCCTTTATGCATTTTGTCCGTTAGGCATTTTGTCCGTTAGGCATTTTATCTCAAGGCATTTTATCCGTAGGCATTCTGTCCGTAGGCATTCTGTCCGTAGGCATTCTGTCCTAGTACCCAATTAATAACACGTAGCCGCAATCTTAAGATATATAGTGTAAATCGATAAATTGCAATGGAAATATATACATTCATATATTATTCATTACAAAAACATAATGATTTTATCCATGTGAAACAAAAATATATATTAAAATCAAAATGAATGTTTTAAATAGATTGAATTTATAAATTTATAATTGTGTGATGATAACAGTACAACTTTTCAATTCTGAAAAAAATATTATTGAAAGTATTGCCTACCCATCAATACCAAAGTAATTTATTTGCGAAGAAAATGGCGTTCCGCTCCAAATTTCAATGGGAATGAACTTTTACCATGAACATATCATAACAAAGACATATTTCCTTTTTTCAGTGAATGTAAATTAGAATGATGAATAAGTAAGTGAAAAAAGAGGTGTCCTCCTCATTTTATTAATGTAAAGATATATGATTCTAATCTATCTGAACTAGTTGATGATGTTAGTTTTATTGTTAGATATTTTCCCAATGTTGTCATCTGAGCTGTTCGAAAGGATTATATTACAAACTGAAATAGGATTTTGCTTCTGTCCAGTTTGTCTTATATATTTCATAGGAAATTAGTGTAAAACACAGCTCCTATTTTATTTTCTTAATTTCTAAAGTGCTTTATCATGAAATCCGTGTCAGCATCAAATTGTTTATGTTTTATGTAAGAGAAGAAGTGGGTAGAGATATTCCTCAATGAATAGTTAGTATCTGAAGAGATATACATTATAATATATTAATATTATTCAACTAAATTTAAAAACTTATGAAACTATAGATGGAGGTATACACATGCATGCACATGAAATTTATAATTTTAAATGATCATAATAATTTAGATTGAAGCTTTCATAATCTTCACCATTTTTTCAATTTTTCTCTATTTCGTGATTTGGGTTTTCAGATCACTTTGAAAAGGCTGGAACCTGTTGGCTCAAGAAGAAATCTATTTATGCAAACCCAGGAGCTAAGCTTAACAGAAACAGCCAATTGAACCATTGGGTACCAATTTGCAAGTCTCCAATATCGAAAACTGCATCAAAATCACCAGCGATCTCGGTACCTGTCTTGAATTCACCAACGATCTCGGTACCTGTCTTGAATTCACCAACGATCTCGGTACCTGAATTAAATCTCGGATAAATAAATGAAACAAATTTCTTAGTAATTAATATGATTTAAAAAAAAACAGTGATATAAAATCACTTATTTTATTTACTCTAATGAACGTAGAATGCATTTATTCAAAATTATTTAGCAAGATAGTAATTTGAAGACCAAATAGTTAATTTAGAACAGTATGATCAATGTACGATAATTGAAAAAGGATTTCACAAAGAATTATTTTGAATAACTGTTTAGAAGAGTTGATAAATTTGTTATAAAATATACTCATCACTGTATTTATTGGATATTTATTGCACTATAGATAGTTATTATCTCCACTCACAGAGTTTTAAGTCTACTAAAATTCACAAGACAACCTCGACTATTTTTTCTAAATTATCTAATCGCTGTTCAATCAATATTATATTTTAATCAGACAATAGTTCACACTTTCTCGATTATTGTTCCTATCATATTTTCTGAGACTATTTTACTGAATTTATTGATAACCACTAAGTGATATTATCAGGAAAATGTTTAAGAGATCACTTGTATTATTCATAATGTATACTAAATCAGGTATTAATCATTATTCAAAGTTATTTTTTGTAAAATATGCCAGGTGAATAATATTTATCGTTCACCAACAATAATTTCAGAAGATCAAATGGATAGTAATTATTTCACTTTCAAATTATTAGGCATTGTTGAATTTGAATGGAATTCTAATTAAATTGTAAATTCCAAATGAATTCTGATAACATAACGGTTGAATAGATAAGATGTTATGCTATTTTGTTTCTTGTGTGTTCCTGTAAATTGATTTGTGCTCGTTTAACTAAGAGTAACTTGAACAATAATCTAGCACCTTTGTACATTAGAGTGTTATACTAAAATCTTACCTGTGTTTTGAAAGGCAAGTATTTCCTCTTTTTCCCTCATTTATTTATATTATATTATTCGAAGAGTATATTCTCTTAATTATTTCAGGGGGCTGTTCAGGTTGGAAGCAATTAATCTGTATATTTTTCATTGACGGTCCGATTTATCTGAAACTTTGCAGTTTATGTAGACAGTAATTATAAGAAATTTTTAATTAATGCATTTTTTTAAATTATTTTTTATTTTTCTTGTTACGTTTTTGGTGTGTAAATTATCAACTTTTTAATCTAAAACAGTGGTCAGTTTTAGATCAATTATTTTTGTTTATGGCTAAGAACATTGGTAACACAATCCCAAATAATCCTGATATTCCTAATATTTGAATTTCACTGTAAATTTTTAGATTTTGGGGAAAATGAAAAGTGAAATAAAAACTGTTTTCGAAAAACTTTATTGAGATAAAAAAAAACAGTCTCTCACGATTTCATATCTAGGATTCGTTGAATAAATTTTACATGTTTATTCCCAGGAAAGAAATACTTTTGGGCTACAAAATTTCCTAAGACTCTCTTCTCAATCTTTTGTGGCCCCACCATAATTCTATTTCAAGGAAATGTAAAATTATTATTTTTTATCTCCTATTAAAATTAGGATAATCTTTGAATACCATATTCCATTGAGGCACGAATCAATATTGTTATATTGTCTTTTTTTTTACATTAATATTCCACTTATCCAAAATTGGATCTGACGAAAGTAGTTTTTAGATTATTATTATATCACATTAAATGGTATCACGTATTAATTGTTTCACTGCACCTTTCGGTATGATACTTTGTAAAATAAAAATAAAGGACAATTTTGTGATTATTTAAATATATATGGAACCTAGTGAACGAATGGGACTATTGCGTCACATATGTACCATTTTATTATATATTAAGATGAATAAATCTTAGTATATAGATTTACTATTTATCACTTATTTTACACATGAGATGTGGTTTATTTATTTTCAGTTTTAAAAATAATTCAGGTCATAATGGATATAAGAGGAGATGAAAAGCGAATTCTTGTTTCAGAGTTATAATATGATACGAAGAATGTGTTTTGAATCATCAAAAGTGTGCTATATTGAAGATAACAGGCGTTTGCTTGTTCTTTATTTATTACAGAAGCTATTGTCAGATGTGCACCTTCAGTAATTATACTCCTCAATGTTCATTTGATGTCATTGGAGTTTGTTGTTGTAAGATTGAAATATTTCGTTGTTTGTTATACTGTATAATTGTGAACAACCGGTGTTCAACCATATTTTCCTTAATTTCCTTGCTGATAAATTTCGATATTAAAGAAAATATGACAATGTTGAGAATATTATTGAGTATAATAAGCATATAAAAAGTATATTTTAGAACATCAAAAATATATTTCTAAAAGCATATTGTCACAGCCTCTTTCTTAAAGATTACAACCCAATCTCATTCAAGACTATAATAATTGAATCTTATGTCCATATGTTGCAAATAATAATTAAGAATAGTAATTGATGATTTAATTTCCTAGAAATATACTACGCTGTTATTATTTTCATATTCATCATAAGTAAGTTCTGAATTTTCTTATTGGAATCTGTAATCAGATTCAAGATCAAAGGACTTGCCTTGGTTATCTTGTCCGTCAAACGAATGTTTCGTGGACGAGTTGACAGAACAGAAGCGACAACTCGAGATTCAGAATCAGGATTCGGTTTCTTTTTGTTACAATAATCACAAATATTTTCTCTTCCTTCCCGCAACTTCTTCAATTGGTCAGTGAACAATTGACTATCAGTTTTTAGTTAATTATTCTTATAAACAAAAATCTCTTTCTCTTCAGATATATAAGAATATACTATACATTAGAGAACTTGAATATAGAACTGTCTACTCTAAATTTAAACTAGTATTAAAATATCAATATTTGTGATTAAGGGAACACGAATAATATGATTCTTCATCGTTCATATAATTTATTTTCATACTCGTTTTAAGTGACTTATTACTTCTAAACCATCAATTTATTACTTAGATCCATGTTAGTTAAATAATCGATACGCACTTAGACATCATCATTATATACTTAGAAGCTAATGCAGTTAGAACAGCTCTTGATTTGTATAGTCTTTATATCCATGTAAGAATTTGAACACGTTGTTAATTTCAAAAAATAAAATAAGTGCATAGAGAACAAATGCTTTCTAGAATAATTGATTATATTTTTGATATTGGCAAGGATTCTACCTCTATAGCAATATGTTCTAAATTTTTCAATCCAGGCTCTCATATTACGTATTGATCCTATAAATTCATTCGATAAAATTAATAATCATATGGATTAACATAATGTTTAGCTGATTCAATTAATTACTCTGGTAATAATTAACAACCCTAAGTATTTTTGTCTATTATTGAATGTTTAAATAGCTTCCCACTGTCTTGTCTTATATTTTTATATTAATAAATTCATTAAGTACTAGCATACCTTCAGTTTTTCATAGTTTTCTCTCATTCCATTACCTATACATATTTAATAAGATGGATATAGATTAAGAATGTACCAAATATAAATTTGTTCATTACTGATTATGATATTTGACATCAATTTGAAATTATTGATACAGAACTGATTAGAAAGTGAGCCTGACTTTATATATCAAACAATTTATGACTGCATACAACTAAATCTGACTTAGTAACTGTGAAGAATTGTAGTGTAATAAATGGTGGAATTAACAGCTGTGTAATATAAGGTGATTAATATACCGGCCACCGATCTAGACAATATCCAGGATGCCAATGTTTGCTAGAGGGCTACATATAATTAAAGACCCTACCATCTCACGGGATTAAAGGATAGATGGTCCGTGCACAGAGCCACAACACCGAGTGTAAACTGTACAGTCTGCTACAAAATTAATATGCTGTACCTGTGTACTATACATTATACAATATATTCTTAAATTGTCGAAATATAACACCAGAAAAAGTGTCAGGCCACACTTTATTGGAATTATATTTTTGATTGAAGTAACTGAATAAACTCAGACAGACAGACAACAATCCACCGCTGTACATTTGAACGGAACAAAAAGCTACGACGTCTTCTACAATCTAGAGTGCTCAAATAAAGAGATTCCTATTTAAATACTTCCTATTCTAATAATAACGACTATAGCAAAACCCGTGGAAATTTCACGGATGAGAATCAACAAGAATGTTAAGATAGAACTGATTATAAAAGAACACCTATTTAGACAGAAAACATATAAAACGCAGTAAATGTGTTTAGTAACATGCTTCTGAAAATAATATCCTTTGTATTTAATTATCTTGGTCACATCACGTTCTCAATTTACACCAACTGTATGAGGCGCTATTGATATAGTGTCTTTTTAACCCGTTTTGTGACGGACAGACCGACTGATACGGCTTATTTTATTATAGTATGTATATAGATTATCCCTTAAAAATAAATCATTGGAGACATTAATTTGGTTTACACCAACTTTATGAGGTTCAATTAAACGTATTTTGTGATATTGTCAGTTTATCACCATTCAACATTTTTTCTAAACCAAGTTGGATTTTAGCTCCACAGTTCTGCCACCCCCCCCCCCTTTCACTTCCCCTACCTTCACTTCTCTCACCTATATTTCACCCACCTTCACTTCCTCCACCTACATATCACCCACCTATATTTCACCCACCTTCACTTCCTCCACCTACATATCACCCACCTACATTTCACTCACCTTCCTCTTCTCCACCTACATTTCCCCCACCTATATTTCACCCACCTTCACTTCCTCCACCTACTTTTCCCCACCTATATTTCACCCACCTTCACTTCCTCCAAGTACACTTTCACCATTTACACTTCCACCACCTACATTTTCACAATCTACACTTCCACTATCAACATTTGCACCATTTACTCTTCACCATATACACTTCCACCATCTACACTTGCCATAAATTCACTTCCCCCATTTTTACTTCCCCCATCTACACTTTACCCACCTACACCTCTCCCACCTTTACATTCCCCACCTATACTACTTCCATCTTTACTTCCCCCATCTTCATTTCCCCCACTTTCAATTGCCTCACCTTTTACTAAATATAATCAAATTGAAACACACAATGATAATAAGAGGTTCAAAATATAAAAGACATTAATAGGATGTTTAGTTTGTGGTATCATGCATACCGAATTTGCTTTTATATAATTACTGAAAGCGTAGCGGACGAACTCACTAACTCACTCACTCACTAAAGGTTCGTTTTGCATGCAGCGATTCATGCGATCATCGCTTAGTAATCATCGCCAGCGATTTTAGCTGAACACTAGTTCAATGCAATTCCCATGCTGCTGTTTTCAGACGAGCGATTATTGCAAAACATTGAACCAATGCATTCCTATTGCTGGGCAATCATTGCTGATCGATTATCGCAATAATCGCTGTATGCAAAACGTACCTTTAGGAAGGAACACGTAGAATTATAATATGATGAACAAAACTTCCAAAAATATGATTTACATCGAGACGCTTATTCTGTCTCGACTCTACATATAATCTATATTGAACATCTCAGACGAAAATTCCAACAATCAAGAAACCAAACTATATTGCGCAAAAAAATCAGAGTTTATTTAAATATGGTGTAACTAGAAAACTAGAAGCCAAGGGTAATTGAAATGCAGGGTTTATTTAAGATTAATGTATTGATAAATCGATCGGAATATTGAAACTTATATACTATATACGTACAAAATGAAAATTTTTGTTTAGTTTCTTTGTAGAGCTTCTGCTAAATTAATTTCATCTCTACACATATTAGGTTCTCGAATAACAATTATTGCATTATTTTGTATATAAGTATTTTTACTCTTTGTTAGATTAAATTAATATCATGTTCAGTTTTTCAAACAAAAGGCTACGTAAAGATCACTATTAAAACATTCTCTTTTTTCAAGTTATAATAAGCAAAAAGAGTGTCTTTTATAAACTGATAGAGGATCATTAAAAAGATTAAGTGTAACAGAGAATAAGGATAAGGTAAACACAAATAATTTGTTTACTATAAATTTCATGAAATTAGTACAAAAAATGTTCCATTCTAGTGTTTTGACAATTGTGATTATCATTTCTCAATATCTGTTCCTATTGTATATTAGCTATGATGATGATCGTGTCTCATTGACTGTTCAGTTCATGCTTGTAAAGGGTCGTATACACACGCGGAGGTTTTTAAGCCTTTCCACCAGACTTTTTGTTAAGCTCCTCCTACATTTTCCACAAGACTTAAATTTCCCACCGAAAGTTCGAGACTTTTCAACAACCTACATGTTCTATTATTTTTCCCCAATCAAGCTATGGAATTTTGGAAATCTTCTTTGTATACTGTCAATTGATTAGAATATTGTAGAATAACTGGATAGGTGTTTAGCCAATATTTGCAACATTCTTTCCCTTTCCCTTAAGTTTCACGAATTCATTTTTTATTTCTTTTGATAGTAGTACCTATATAGTTTGTTTTGGGAAGTCATCTTTAATTTCTTTGCACAGTATTCACAGTTTGTAAATTGGTTAAAATCAGTATAATATCACGTTCACTACAATTTCTCAAAACACAGATTAACCGAACTGACTTTTCCAAATTTACAAGTTTTGTTATACGTAGCTTCTGTATCACATGTACCTTGGTAGCGAGAGGAGCTGAGTATCTCATGTGTAACTATTGCTATCGTCTGGATGATAAACATAGTGGTATAATAATTTTAGTTCGCCCTGTTACAATTTAATTCGGGTAACAGTGGTATATATTTGTTTTATACGTAGTCAACGTGACATGATTATGTAGTATCTACGATTTAGCTACTACATGTAGCTAAATCCAAGAGATCCAGCAGATAGGTCTGTATGCGATTGAATTTTGAATCCAAAATCTCGGGAAAAATTAGAATGTCTCGGAAATATAAAAAAAAAGTCTTGTGGAAAGATTTAAAAAACCCTGCATGATCATGCATCGCTGATTGTTCATATTACAACGATTATTGATTATATTAAATAAAATCAATTATTTCATCCAATCAATCACGAAATATATTTTTCGAATTTGAAAGTATAAATCTCAACATCAAGATATTTAGTTATAACGAAGATGTTTAATTATAACTTAGCAGCTAGCCTTTGATCTCATTTTTGGAATTCATGTTTGATCTCACATGATTGATAAAATCAATATTATTAAACTTTAACAAATAAACTTTCTAGCTGAGACGCGGTTATACTCTAATTGAAATTATTCGATGTAACATAAACTACAAGATAAACAAGAGTTTCCTTTTTTCCCCACCTCTACGGTGGAAACTTCATATAATATACAATCTTGTTATCTGCAACATGGCGAATAACCATAAGAAATAAGCATACATATAACAAGCACAACATCATTGCTGAAACTCAAACATTGTGCCGAAAGTGAAGTATCCAATCCGAGCCTATATGAGTCTTTAGATCTTGTTCTAGAGTAAATAGTTTAAAATTTCTCATACAGAATAATTACCGATATATAGGCTTTAATTAATATTGAGAAAATATTGAGAGTCACCACATATCAATCAAATTATTTTATTATTTCAATAAATATTTTCATTTTCATTAGATATATACGATCTGGAAAAGTCATTATTGGAAGCAGTTTTGAATGTTTGCACCTATCTTTTAAGTATGATCATTGTATACTTTCTAATGTAATAATTCTGTATTTCAAGATTCATATAACAAAATTAGGGGAAAAAAATTCCACTTCCCTTCTGTTTTTTTTATTCTTTGATGATAGACATTTGAGGTATTTGAATTTTGTTACAATCACTGATAAACTCCCCCACATGCGCCTTTCTATAATTCAGTCGTAGGTGTAAATATCCAGGGAAAGTTAAGTCAAATCACGTATTAGATCATATCTCAAACGATTGAGATTGACAGATGATTAGAGTAACCAACCACGTGTTCTTATTCCCTAACAATCTATTAAGTATTACCTGCCATTCATATCAACCACACCTACGACATCAACTTCCATCAGATATTGAGCAAAGTAAAAACTTCTTCATGCAAAAGTTCAGAGACGCGTTTTTCCGCTGTAAAGGTTTTGACCGTGCAAAGAGTAACAACTACTTTCAAAGTCAATATTTCGCTAATTTAATTAAGGAACTTTATATTGTTTGTATGTGGTCTGAGATGTTGAGGTGAAACTTTAGTTCTCAACTCAAATCACTAATTAGCGTCAGGTGGTGTTGACCTGGAAACTTGCACGTGGGGAAACTGAATTAGTATCTACCCAAAGAGTTGTATAAGGTATACCTGATGTGATCTTGCTGTCAAATAATATACTGATCGAAGTAGTCGTGGGTCTATAATTTTCTGACAAGTTAATTAAAAAAATTATGTAGTTTAATGTTGGTATATGTATAATAACTAATATATGGATGTCGTCTCCCGACCCCAAGAGAGTAATTTGGAATTCTAATTCAAATGCAACCAAGGAAAACATTTTCAATCCTATCTGTCAGTATTTATTAAAAACCAACTTTGTTAATCAAAGAACCGATGATTAAATGTTTACATTTATTCTTTAATTGACTATCTGTAAACTATCAAAAATACTTTTTTCCCCATTTGATACAAGTGAAATTACGCTTCAACATATTTGTAATGGTATAAAAAAAATTCGTTTTACAAACTCAATATTTATAAAACTTCAGTAAGCAGGATAAAGTACATTAACTGAGAAATAATTAACTTGTAAATCAGAAGTTAATACCTACAAACTGTTAAGAGAATTAGGAAAAGTATATCCAATCCTGCCGTATGGCTCATATAATTGAACAAGCGGACGTGTATTGCTAGCTTGAAAAGTTTTCCCCGCCGTTCCTTTTACAGAATTATTATATGCCAACTAGTTAATTTGATAATGGGACATGTTTATAATATGTTTAAAATGGCTTTCTTTTTAACGAATTGGTATATTTCATATTTTCAGTGTCTCTGAGTCGAGCGTTCGAATGAAAAGTAATATTTTAACATGTCTGATTCAGTGTTGTCGAGAATTTATTCTTTCAGACTGTTGCCTGCGTTTGAAACATCGATTTTAATTTTAATTTAATTGCAAATTTTTCTGATTCATTTTTCCATCATATATATACACAGATTGATAGTTTTCGAAGTACCATAGGAGAAAAAAGGGCATCTTATCTTCTATATGGCCCCATTTAAAATTTATTTTTTGGTAGAGAATGAATGCGATGGAAACCCTTTTGAAAATATTCGTTTGATTTTTTGAGACTATAGGTTAAAAATAGTCACTTTTACTATCTTGAAAGCTGATAATCTAAATTAGAATATCTCTCTGTCATACTCAGCTGTTAATAGCCTCCTGCACTCAATTATAAACTACATAGATTAAGTGAATATGAAGCATTAAAGTTACAATGTAATCAAACACTTAGAGAAGTCCTCTAACTGTATACGGTTTTGTTAAGATATAATGATAAAATAAGAAATGTATTGTATAATGTATAGATTAAATGAAGGTATTTCTATAATCTTTATGTAATTATATATAAAACTAGATGAAAATAACTATAACATGTAAAAAAATATATACTACTATTCATATATTTATTGTATGCTAAATTATCTTCATATTATTTAGTGTCAAGTTAGGTCGCTGTATTTTTATGTATTGGTCGTGGAAACTTGACTTCCTTGATCAAATTTTTAATGAGAAAGATTAAACTCACTGGAAATGGTTATTCGATTGCGGCTAATCCTAATGTTTCAAGTCAATTATCTATGAAAGTTTTTGTGCTCCAAATTGTTTGATATTCGTGAATTAATATACGGTCGGAGTTATATTACTATTCTTATTATTGTATTCTTCTTATTGATGATTTCATACCTACAAACTAGATTAATTTATTCGGTATTATCGGTTTATGGTACACGTCTTGAAATTAGAACTAATGAGCATGAAATTAAATTTTCACGTTAGTATATATACGGATTAAAATGCAACATCTGAAGTGCAATTAAATTATATTTACTTTCCTTGGAGAATC
Organism: Caprella mutica; assembly: GCA_947561585.1. Lineage (NCBI taxonomy): Eukaryota > Metazoa > Arthropoda > Malacostraca > Amphipoda > Caprellidae > Caprella > Caprella mutica. The sequence goes on from CANNZV010001086.1 coordinate 138,650, forward strand.
CCTAAAATCCTCGTTGCTCCATTTCTGATGTAATTAGAGTTTTTTTTATCCTAACTCCTGAGTTTTATGCTCTGTCGAATGTATTTAGAGTATGTGAAAATTATTGATGTAATTGTTAGGTCGAGTAGAAGCTTTGAATATATGCCAATATCTGAGCCTCCCCCATGTTATTAAATAGTAATCTTTCTATTCTAGGTCTACATATAATGAATTGCTGCTTCCATTCATTAATATTATAATAATTTCTTTTCCTTATATATATCAAAACTTAGTGTAACCTGATGAAATGTCCCCATGTCAAACTAACTTAAATTAAACTAGCCATTCTTAATCAATAAAAACTTACATAATCGCTAGTTGCAAGATGTACCATATGGCTAAAGATGATCAGTAAGATGATACAATTTACGGACGCTTGTATAATCTCTCTTATTGATTATATTGATTGATTAAAATTCATACTCACCATCCAATAATGGTTGATTAAATTAAAAACATATATCTATAGCTGCCTCACGAGGTGACACTCCACAATTAGTGTTGTTGAAATGGATACAGTTCATTAATCTATAATAGACTTAGACTGTGTGATAACAATCTAAAATATTGAAGTGGTAATGCTAATTTTCCTAATCCTGGCAAACAAATTTCTGTTGCAGTTGCAATCATTACTAATTTTCATAAGTTCTAATTAGTTTTTAAAGGAACTAGTTTTGGAACAGGAATTGATTTCATAATAATAGTTTATTTGATATAGTTTATGATTTAAGTCAGTCTGCTAGGTATTAGTTAGTTTGTAGCTTTGCGATTTGCTGCTAACTAGTAAGTCTTCAATAGATTTTATAGGATTTAAATTATTTATTCCATAGTGATTAGTATCGATTCTTAGCACTTTAATGAAACTATTTCAGTTATAATAGATTAACGTTGAAGTATTTAAATTTAGTTTCGTATTGATTTTGAACATTGTAAAGTTTATTTTTCAATTAGTCATCAACTAATTTTTCGTTTGCTTAGTTAAAACTCTCTTGCTGGTATTCTTATGGCACAGACCATAAGAATAAATATTTGTACCTATATTCTCATTAATATTTACAGATGCAAAAATGTGCAACATTTTTTGTTTTGTATTAATAACCCATTGAGTGACTTTTATTCTATGATATTCCAGCTTAGGCAACTTCAACTTTGGTACGACAAAAGCTAGTTAAAGAAAGATAATAGAGTGAAGACAACAATAGTAAACTAAAATCTGGTCGAAAGTAAATGCTTATTAATCAAAAAGTAATTGATGTAGAAAGATGAAATAAAATTCACATAAAAAAGTTTATTTTCAAGTTTTATTTACTATCACAAATATCGAAAGCTATTAAACAGAGGATACTGGTATCCCAATTAATTATAATGGATATATAGTTCGTCAACATATTTCATTCAACCCTCATGAATCATGGTGCAACTAACTATTGAAAAGTTTGTTTTCATTGCTAAACATTATTATTTAACCAGTTCTGCGACTGAATTTAAAAGGAAATTTGCAATTCAATACAACAAGGATATAAACACCAAGATTATTAAGAATGAGTTCGATTATTTGACAAGTCACAATTCGGTGCGGTCACCAGTTCGATTAGAGTCTTTGGTCCATACTCTGTTAACATCGACATATATTTTGAAATGTTAGATACTGTTATGACTGACAGCAATCTCTCTGACGGTTGCTTCCAGCAGTCCGGTACAACTACACGCACATCCTTGTTTGCACTGGATTGGTTGAAAAATTGCTTCGGGGACAAGATTATTTCGCACCAAACCAATTTTCCCAAGACAGCTATGTCCCCTAATCTTTCACCTTTGAATTTTTTCTCTAGATATATGTTAAAGAGAAGATGTGAAAATCAAAACCGAATAGAATTGAAGACTTGAAGCAAAACTTCAATTAAAGAAGATTTATTTGTTGCAATAGTCGCTGATTTGAAAAAAATATTAATCTCTATATTAAGCTGGGCTGTGGCCATTCATTTATAATTAACTAAATAAAACTTGGGAATGTAGTCTTTCATGTGATTTTTTTTTATCTTTCTATACCAATTACTTTTTGAGTTATAAGCATATAATTTCGACCAGTTTTTTCTTGGTCACCCTGTATATAGTAACTTTATACCTAATAGTTATAGTGAAATAACCAACTCTTATATTTGGAATACATGGTCGTCTAATCACCATTTCCCTCAGGCGGATCTCTTACATCATCTCCTCTAGCTCCATCTCTCCATTATTTGACTCTAATATCTATGTACTTCCTGCTTGATGAAGCTGTTGCGTAACCAGTAATTTGGATCCTTGCCATATGAATGCGGGAGATGAAGTCCTTTGAGGATATATTGATGGATTCCCTGCTTGCTTTTCAGATTGTGTACTGAATATTTGGTGAGCTTCATCAACATCACATTCTGAAATATATTGTCAACTGTTACAATATATTTTTTGCATCATTATAAGTTATTCTTATTCAAACACAGGTATTCATTTCATAGACTCATTCAATATTATATCTTTTTTGTGGATGAAGTCACCTTTTTCTGATCTATATAATATGCACTATAAGATGAAATCTAATGTTGTCTTTTCTTGGATATTGGGAATATTGATCATAGGCTTATCAATACTGTTAAGGAATAATCGATAATAAAGTAGTTAGAATTTCATAATTTCTTGTTTAGGAAGATTTAGATTATTAAAGGATACACAATTTATTAAAGTTATTAAATGCAGATTAGTCACATACACTCTACATCAAGAGTACAAGTTACTGCAGATAAATTGAGTCTATTTTCTAATCCACATAGTTTCTTAACTATTCCTATTTAGGACTTTTTTTCAGATACTCTTTCAGATGTAGCTGTATTTTCAGACAGAAAAGGAACTACAGAATATGGCTCCTCCTCAACTTCTTCAAAGTGATGGATACTCGATACTCTGCAGATGAGCTGACATGAAAGAAGAAGAATTCATTGATATTTCTAGAAATAAACCACTCATTCACCTATATATCCCATTTATAATAAATACTATATAAGCCTATAGATATAGAAATATCACACTTGCATCTCTATAAGTAAATGGATAATTCACTAATAAAAATAAATTAAGAATATAATTTCATTCTGCTGATATAGGAGACAACCAAACACAGTTCTTGGAAAGTGGGCATTTACATAGCTAGGTCATGATCATTACACAAATTCTGGTTTCTTTTCTATGTCAAATATAATGATTTTGCTGCAAGTCTAATTATATACAAACAGTATGTGCATGATTTTGCAGCGTTAAGCCCTACAACTACATTATGTTTAACCAATTTCTAATCTATATCCAAGTTTTAGAAATATCCAGCCACCATTCTTTCTTTCACATTTAAAATCATTTATTTCTAAATCACAATAAAAAAATCGGTTTGAGTTATATTACAGATCTTACCATAGTATTAGAAATATCGAAATCTTACATAAATAAAGGCAGAAATTTCACATTTCATTTTATTTTATTATTATTATTTTATTTCTCTCTTTTTTTTTTTTAGTGTTTCCTTAGAATTTGTATATAAATTATCTAAGAATTACCACCAGACAGACCCTACTATGAGAAAACACATTAAACTCACTGACCATGTTTCTCAAATGTATTTGTATTTTCCTTTACTTCAAAGGAAAATGGTGACGAAATAGGGGGTAAGTTCACAAATGGCCAAAATCAGATATGACTGCTAAAAGGTTGCTAGAACCAAGGTTCATAGACTATAACTACGAAATGTTACTAAGAGCTGAGTCTACAAATTCTTTATATGAAAAACTATTCTTTAGATTAAAACCTATAAAACTTATGTTACAAATAATTGACATTTTACATTGTTTATTTCTTATTTTATTATTGCAATATTAGGTTTGTTCTATTTTAGGATTTTAGCTACAGCAATTAAAGCGGATGAAAATGTTGATCAGTGCCCATTAATCAACGGACAACGACGTGAATAGTAGTTAGCTTTTTGTTCTTTTAACTGTGGTAATAACCATTTCTTTGAAATATTTTTATACCATTCGATAGGTTATTAAATTCTAAAGAATGCTATTCTGACTCACGCCCGAGTTTAATCTATGGTTTAAGAGATATTCAAGAAGAAAGACAGAAATTGTTGTTTTCTCAGTGGCAATTTTGAACCTTGGCTAGAACGGCTCTATGCTGGTAAAGAAAGGAGTATGTGTAGTGTGTATCTGTCCGTTGGGAACGTAAAAAATATCAGTGATTTACTGAACGCATTTGTAAACTTTAAAAACAATTTTCTTAATAACTGCTCTGTAGACTTACTCCCTTCTTCGTCAGCATGAGTGAATTACTTTATCTTTCTATGAAGATAACTTGAAAATGTTAGATACAAATGAATGAAACATCTTTATTTCTAAAACAACTCGCAAATATTAACCCAAAATTATATTAAATGTAGTTCTAACTGAACTTAAAAAATAATTTCCAACCTTTAGATTAGAAAAAGGTGCTTTTAAATATTTATAAAACTGCTAAAGATGATTGATTGCTTCATTTTAAGAGTTATCATTAAAAATATTTGCCGCTCAAGTCTCTAAATTAAAAGTAAACATTTTCTTTCCAATCATCAGTCAACATCATTCAAAATTGTGAATTATTCATACGTGCAATCTGATGATTGATCATAGAATCAAATTTGTTATTCCATGCACCTTTTGACGCGGCATTGTCTATAAGATACATAATTATGCTTGTCTTATGCATTCAAATATTGTGAATATTTTATCATCAGTATTTTCAAGTCACACTGATTACTAAATCATAATACAAGACAAATAAAGCAATAACAAGTTATATTTTTAGACATGTAATTGTTATGCGATATATGGCTTAATTAGCTTGCTAAAATTATAGTTGATACACGGTATAATTATAATAAAGGATAATGATGGAAAATATTTATGAAAATACTGGGAGAAAAAAAAGGAAATTCAAGTGTATGCTATATCTGAACTATTGCTAATTATTCCAAACAAAAAGAAAATAAACAGGAAACTGCCACTGACCAGAATTCGGATTACACAGATTCATATTATTATTATTTGTGATATTATATCCCGGAAACTGCCTTCTTTTATTAATTAAGAATAGTCATGTGAATTTATTTCATATTTCATGGATTATATCGCAGATAATTCCCAATTATTATACTCAATATTGAACTAAATCCTAGTCATTTAAACTTGAAAAGTCTGATTGTACATTAATTTTCTATTTATTTTCTGAATGCTCTCCAAGAAATATTGCCAATCAATTTAGAAAATAATGAATATAAAGGGAAGATTAAAGCGTACAGAATGGTTAATTTTGTGATCCTTTATAAATTAATGAAAAGAAACTCGTTGAAATGAAGAGCTTTAATAGATTGTAATTCTCCAAAATTTCGTCGTTACCGAGAATTTTCATTATTTAAAAGATTATTTTAAATTTAGTGATTGGAAATGGTTTGTTTAATATTTATAAGGTAGATGAAAGAGAACATAATATATCTTTGTGTGCAGGATTATTTAAATTATAACAATTTGAAGATATCTTATTAATTGTTCTCAATCAATAGTAATTGTTATAATAATTATGGCAGTTTTGTAGATTAAAATTCACTTTATATTATATTTTCTTCCCGTCGATGATAAATAAATATCACTCTAATTATTAGAAGGGTTTAAATTACACTAGATAGGCTATACATATGTATTTAATCCCTCTGATGAAACTAATTTTGTTTAATTATATGACAATTAAAAAATATATAGATTTAAATATAATTTGAATATTTCAGGGATACGTTGTAATAGAATTATAATTTAATATCCACACAATGCCATTGATAGAGGGATGATTCTTTTGAGGAAAAATGTCATGTAAAATATTTTTATACATCTTTGAATCATAGCATGAAACAGAAATTAATATAATTTTTCGCATTTTGTAAATAACTCTATTCGCTTTATTTTAAACCCAAAAACTGTGTGAATTTTTATTCATCATCTGAATGGCAATTATTAACTTTTTTTATTGAAATTTTTCATTTATTATTACATCTAATTTTTATAGTTTGAAAGAAACTGTTAAATTCATCAATGTGAATGAGAAAAGTCAACTGATAAATTTTTTATTATAGGTATAGATTTTTTATGAGTTTTTTAAAGATAGTTTTTTATTATTTCATTTATTATTATTATTATGCTTCGAATCTATTTAGACACTAATTTATTTAGACTTAAATGAAGTGTATTGATAAGTAATTTGATGTGCTAAAATGAGCAAAAGGATATTAAACACTTCGTACCGAAATTGAAATTTGACCAACTCTGATCTTCAAATAATTATACAGTTATATTTCTGTTCATAAAATGTCGAACTCAAGATACAATAATAATTATGGTTATTGTTTATTGTATTTTCTGGTGTCTATGCTGATAAATTAAATTTCACTATAATAATCAGCCTGTCATATAAATCAATCTTGCACTTTCATATATCTATTTTCATAGATCCATTTGCCACAAAGATATCATATTAAAAAGGAAAAAATTTCCATATTGTTTAGCTAGCTTGTCGGGTCCTCCGTCACAAAATAGATTGAATTTACATTCTATCATCAGCGCCTCATAAAGTTGGTGGAAAATAAATGAAATCAAAGAAACACAAATTAAAAGGATAAACGTATAATTGGTGGCAGTCTCCTTCATACGATCGAGTCACACTAATATCAATAATTTAAAAAAAAAACATAATTTTGACTTTAGAGAGAGGTACTCTGGCCATGAAAGATAGTGTGCCATACTCTTCAAACTTTTGAGAGTAAAATAATCCTGTTTAATTGTGTAGGTAGCTATAAAAGTAGCTATAAAATTAATTAATTAGAATCAAGTGCTAGCTCAGTCTTATAATTTTAATCCTAAATATATTAATTGAATTGTCAATGAAACTGAACTAGTACTTGTTTCTAAGTAATTAATTTTATATTCAAATAAACAGAGATTTCAATACATATACATATATATTCAACATTGTGATCATAATAAGTTAATTGGAGTATCAAATTAAGTTGAAATGTTTTTTTATAATTAGAAATTACGCAGCTAATTCTCTGTTAATGTTACATTATAATGATAGAAATTAATGAAATTAAATAAATAGTATTTTAGAAGGTGTGTGTAGTGTATCGAGTAATTTTTTTCTTTCTTTTGGCATATAATAATTATTATTTTTGATTCATTGAGGAACGTTGCTGTATTTGAACAATCATATTTTTGGATAGAGGCAGATAACATGAATAGATAATGAATCAATAGGACCGAATTTTGAACCTTGGTTAAAATGGTTCTAGGTAAATTCCCCCGCGAAAAATTCCACCAGGGAAAGTTCCATCAGGAAGATTTCACCGCTGGAAAGTTCCACCACGGAATATTCCACCGCTGGAAAATTCCACCGCATAATTCTAGATTTCACTTACATCAAGTGCATGAAATAAAACTGATTTGAACGAATCTGATTATGGTGGTAACCAGACAACCTTGTATTAGTTAATTAGTTCCGAAATTATGAGAATAGCTTTTGTAATTCAAGACGTAAGAGATAAGTTAAGACTAACCTTCGAAAATAGAAACGGATGAAACGATTCGTCCAAGTGTTTCTTTTTTATAAGTTTAAATGTAAATTAATTTAATTTATTATAAAGATTAAAATAAAGTGTAAATTAAACAGTGAAATTCTCCATTATAATAACTACATGCATATATTTAAGACCCAAATTAAGTATACTATTTTGGTAGATAAATTATATTTTGTATTGTATCATCCATCGCCATAATTTTACCCATATTTTATATATCATCATTGTATTAGATAGAAACTATACTTTTTAGTGTTGTCGTAACAGCTTCATCTTCTGCATATTTCAGCGTCGTCATCTGCATATTTCGAGGGGAAATTCTTTTTCTCGTATCATCATCTCTCCTTGGGTTTGTGTCGGGATTATGCACAAAAGAAACTATTGTTCTCTTAACCCTTCCAAGTTATAAAGCTAAATATAGAAGAGTTCTCCCTTTTGCAGGACTACTACAATTTTTACCCTCTCGATAGAAGTTAATCGCCCATTTTTTGGCCTTTTCACAGAGCTGCAATAAAGCGATGGGCAGTTAAAATACCTTTAAAATACATAAACGTTCATAACTTTCCAATTTTCTCATGGATTCAGAAAATATTTCAGCAAGATACTATCATAAAAGCAATCTTCCAGTGACCAAAGTTTCACTACTGTACGATCAATATTATTAAAATTATATACAAAATAGTGATCTGCAATAAAGCGATGGACGCAGTTTATACAGAATATATTTTCAAAACGGTGTAATCTGCCATGGTGGAATTTTCCGCAAGTTGAGTTTAACGCCGGTGGAATCTTCCGCGGTGTAATCTTCGTGGTGGAACTTTCCACGAGGGATCTTTCCGCGGGGGAATTTACCAGCAACGGGTTAAAACACACCTAGTTTTCGAGAAGTGTGAGCTAAATAAGTGTCCAATTACTGCGAGGTGCCATATAACTTTAAATTTCCAATAATAATACCATTGTACGAGGAGAAAGAATCAGGTGTTGCATATATCCTTCTAGCACCGACTAATTGTGGTATATGAAATTTCTTATGTGATTCGACAGACAATTTCAGTAGACTGTGACATTCGTCAATTCGTAAACCCAAATAGTTATCTCGCTATTTAGTGGAGCCAATCCACAATTATGTAATAAGTATTGTCATGTAGGTTTAATTCTATTTCAGCAGCCGCGTGGTGATAAAAATCAGTGCAGAGTATTACGATTGTATCAGTCTATAAATAAATGACAACATAAAGTCACGGTAATCGATCTTCTTTCCATCAATTTTAAAGGAATATTGAGATTATCTTTACCAGTATTAAGATATACAACAGCTTTTTTCTACCTAACGAATTTATTTTCCAATTTGAGATTGTTTAAATATATTCGTGTATAGATGGTACATTTTTTAATGAACCCAGTTTGCAGAATCTGGTATACTAGTCGCAGAGATCTTCTAATTCAAGAAGTCTGTTTCTTATGTTATCAATTGTTTCTTATGTGAATTCTGGTGATTCCTCTTTCCAGTTTGGTGAGGTGATGATTTGAAAAAGTTATGCAATGAAATGGTAATTGGGTCCAAATTAGCATTCAAATGTCTGATTTAGAACTGTGATGAAATGATTTGATAAAGCTAGTACGTCATTAGTATGTCACTATAAATGTGAGCTTTGTAAAATGAAAAAGTTAGTTCGCAGGTATGCTTAAGTCCCAGCCATACACAGACAACACTATGGCGTGATGAAATATCTTACTTTCAAATAGCGAACAAATAAAAAGGTTAATGACAAGAAGTTTTCTCGCGTTACATAAATCAATCGATCTACAGAATATAATTTCACATCCACTGAAAATTTGCAAAAAGGAACTTTCGCAAAAATTCTCAATCGAGAAATAACAAGCTTGAACAGAATTATAATCTCGATGTTCTATTTTCTATCGGAATTAGATTTATCATTTCTATCGCCATTGTTCTCTACATTGTTTTACCGATGGGTACTTTATTTTTGTACATTTAGAATTTCTGTAAATGCCACTGGATTTAAAAACTCTATAAGATTTATTATATCCATTGTAGATGTGAAAATCTCTTTGGTTAAAAGAACTTATTCTCTCTGACTCTAAAAAGATTTATATTGTCGGACATGTATTCTGTATCGCAATACAAGTTAAATATAACTAGATCACTCATAATAGATTATACATTTATTATAAGTAGTGAAAATCTATAATATTCGGTAGATCGTCTATCATTAATGGTCTAGAATGTCCAACGTAAAACTATATTCTATTGATGTCTTCAGTTAATGATAAATTATGATTTATTTTTCATCGAATAATTCATTGATCGTAGTACACAGGAGATTTTTTATACAACATTAAACTATCCATTGATTGCCAAATTATTGTAATTTACTCATTTAAGAGTGATATGTTGTAATAATTGTAGTTATTGACATTTTTTCAAAGAAGCATTGGTACCTTGCTTAACACTTTAACTGTGGCGTGACCCACCGGTGGGTCACATTCAAAAAAATTCTTTTGCTCTTTCGTAGAGAAGTGATTATTTAAGAAATAAATGAAAAGTTAGAATAAAAAGTTGTAATTAAAAAGTTGTTTTATGAGGACCGCAATTATTTTAACCGTATATGTAAGTATCCCTATGAGTACCTAACTTATTTTTTAAAGAATTTTGATAGTACATACCTAAAATTACATAATTTCGAATAAAACCCACTGTGTAGTAATATTCATTAGTAATGGTTTAGTAAGTACAGATATTATTAAAAATAATTAGCTAATTGTCTCAATGTTCTTAATCATACAGACATAATTATTTTTATTTATTTAATAATTGTAGTTCATAATTAAAATTGGAATGCTATGGCAAGAACTGGCGTGAGCCAATCAGCAGTGAGTATATAGTTGCCAGGTACATCCACGTTTTTAGTCTAAAACCCTATTTTCCTTTGATGAACTATTTATGCAGAGGTATAGTCCTTTGATCTCTATTCGTTCGTTAGGAGATATCCATTAAAAGTCACTTTGCAAGTCTAAATCCCATCACAGTCCTCCCACACGAATTATTGAAGATTGTTTTTCGAAAATTTTAATAAAGATTTTACAGTCGTTCATGTTTTTACTGTTAAACGTGAGATCATTTGGTCCTTTTAATCATTTTAATCAAAGAAATTATTGATATTATGTATGAGAGGGCAAGTTATAATTTATTGGACAGTTATCTAACTGCCCAATAACTCGTAACTTACCCTATATCTACTTCTTAGATGAATAAATAGTCATCGAAGAAAAGAGAAGGAACATTTCTCTCAGAAAATAGGTCCATCATCTTATAATTCTTTCAGTTGTTTACACAAACAATTTACACCTAATTTATCTTTTCGATTGCTCTGTATTGGACAATTTAAGATGGTATGTGTTTACCTATTTATTATAATATATTAGTTCAATAACTGGAGATGTTATTCTGAAGATATGACATTCAGTACGTGATATTGCTATAAAAATGTAAACGTATATTGGCTTGTAAATCATGTTTCATTGATTTCAACCTGTAAGTGTGAAGTATATCATCATGGAAAAATATCACTATTTGAACAAAATAAATAAATTAGAAAATTATGAATGACTGCATGAACAAATAATAGTGGTTAATATGGAATGAAAAATGGTATGTCAGAACGGAAATTAACAATGATTTCAGTTATAGTGGAGCGATATAAAATTAACGGTGGCCCAGTGTAACTATTGTCTCTGTTTGCAGTGTATTATTTATTATTGTTATTATTAATGAAATGCAATCAAATCAAAATATATAAACTGCGTCCATCGCTTTATTGCAGATCACTATTTTGTGAACAATTTTAATAATATTGATCTTACAGTAGTGAAACTTTGGTCACTGGAAGATTGCTTCTATGTTAGTATCTTGCTGAAATATTTTTTGAATCCATGAGAAAATTGGTAAGTTTTGAACGTTTATGTATTTTGAAGGCATTTTAACTGTCCATCGCTTTATTGCAGCTCTGTGAAAATGCCAAAAAATGGGCGATTAATTTCTACCGAGAGGGTAAAAATTGTAGCTGGTCCTGCAGAACAGAGGACTCTTCTATTTTTAGCTTTATAACTTGGAAGGGTTAAGATAACAATAGTTTCTTTTGTGGAAAATCCCGACACAAACCCAAGGAGAGATGAGGGTACGAGAAAAAGAATTTCTCCTCGAAATATTCGAAAAATACACAGGCAGGTCATAAGGCAGCTAAATGACACTAGTGCATCCATTTTTGACAGGGCTGTCATAGAGCTTACGTCAAAACAGTCCTGATGTAATGTCCCAAATGAAACGGTCAGAAATGCTCAATGGGGCTTAAGACCAGAGAACAAGGCAATCATGTCATGAGAGTCTCTCACTTGATGCCCAGAGATATGAGGAAAGAAGTTGTAACCCTTCAAGCATGAGATTATGCGAAATAATGCAAGAAAATTATCTTTTGCATACGAGATAATTGCAAACTATTAGGCCAAGGGAACAAATACTCAACAAAAGAGGCAATGTAGGATTGGATTGTTAGGTTTACACCCTCTGGTACTCGGAAAGGGCCAATTAACATTTCACCAATGATGCCCGCTTAAAACATTAAGCCACAGCCTCCTTGTTGACGACGAAACCAGTTTGGATAAACAGCTCCAGTAGGATCCAAACTTTAACCCATCCATCCAGACAACCAAGGGTGGTTCTTTCCTCATCTGTTAAAAGAACAAGTAGAAAGTTTGTTTTCATGTAATTCTGTGTACATCTAATGCCTTTTTCCTTTTGGGTCTTGTCCATAAGAGGCCTGGAAAAGGGCTCTATGTTTCTTGTCGTCTCATTTAAGTCATTGTTTGGACGAATGACAGCCTTGTCGAAAATTGAGGCACTAGTGTTATTTGGCTGCCTTTTAACCTGCCTGGGTAGTTATCGCATATTTCGAGGAGAAAAAGCTTCTCCTCGTACCCTCATCTCTCCTTGGGTTGGTGTCGGGATCTTCCACAATAGAAACTATGTTTTTCTTATCCCTCCCAAAATCATTAGCTAAATATAGAAGAGTCATCCCTTCTGCAGGACCTGTTACAATTGTTACCCTCTCGGTAGAAGTTAATCGCCCATTTTTTGGCCTTTTCACAGAGCTGCAATAAAGCGATGGACAGTTAAAATGCCTTCAAAATACATAAACGTTCATAACTTTCCAATTTTTTCATGGATTCAAAAAATATTTCAGCAAGATACTAACATAGAAGCAATCTTCCAGTGACCAAAGTTTCACTACTGTACGATCAACATTATTAAAATTAATCACAAAATAGTGATCTGCAATAAAGCGATAAACGTAGTTTAAGATAAAGGTTTAAATTTTTATTTTTATCATGCATTTTTTTAAATGGGTATTTTTTACTTTCCAATTATGTATGTAAAGGTAAATTAAGTAAATATATTACATTGGTATATGATTTGCAGTAGATAATGATTACTTATACATATGGGTGCTAAACCTGTAAAAACATGTCAGTATATTAATATACTATAAATTGTTATGGACTGCTATTCAGCTTTCATTTATTTGAATTTTTGAAATAGTAATATTAAAGTCACAATATTCCGTGAATGAAATGTAGAGTTAAATTCAACAATAAGGATAAAGAAGGTAGACTTTAAAATTTATATACCAAATTGCTTTCGTTCGCTAATACATCATCAGAGATGAGATGTATCCAACTGCAATAATATTGGTAGCTCAATATAATGAAATTTGTCTCCTAAATGGAAGATTCAATCCCTTTTTCCATTAAGGTTTGCGTTCCTCTTGAAGCCGTAAATATTCTTACACTACCCAGTAAAAAATGGATGCCTTTTCCGGTACTTTCGGAATTAATTCCTGTAGCTACTAAATTAAATTGAAACAGAGTAATTGACTCGTATGCTATTTATATAACTGACCTTTGAGATAATCCGTGGTGTGAATTCACACAAAAGAATCTAAGTTTATGAAAAACTAAATCTAAAATTGAGGCCAAGATTATGATAGTATAAATTCAGCACATTTTGAAGGTAAACCCGACCTGATAGATTTCTGTCGACATGTTACGTTAATTGGCTAGAGCAATTCATTAATAATATTTAACTTACTAAGGCATCAATATTTGATTATTATTAGTACGAGCTAAAGTTAATCTTATCTAGCTAAAAATTATATACCTATAGAGAAAGTTATGGTGTGGACACTGAAAATTAAGTTAGGTTCAAAATCTTGAATTTCTGGGACGTGAATAATTCGAATTGGAACTTTAGATAATTTGCGAGCGATAACTTCGAGTGAAGAATCAACTTTGGCAGAATAACCTGCGATAACTTTAATGTGGAGTCACTGACGATTAAATAGGAAAACCTCAAAATCTATAGAAAATTCAGAAGTATAGGAGATTCTGAAAATGAATATACACTGAAAAAAGTATGAGTCAAATTGAATCAAAATTTTAGTGTTCAGTTTATCCCAAAACTGGCTCGAAAATGTGAGTCAATTTGACTCATCCTCGTATTTTACTCAAAAACAAGAGTCATATTGACTCCAAATTCATAGTCAGAAAAAGACTCCTAGATTGGAGTTTTGCCAGCCTTGACTCAAGCGATGAGTCAGGTTGACTCGCAATTTTTTCTCAGTGTACAGGTGATTCAGAAATCCTGGCCAAATTACAATAATACTATAAGAGTAAATTTATGATTATTCTTTCCAATATTCTTCAGCTTCCTTATTAAGATTAATGCGTTGTTTATTTTACTTTCGATTAACTGGACTATTTGATCTTAAGAATAAAATCTTATTCATGCTTGTGTGAAGAGACTTTTATCAAAAACACAATTCAGTCGTTTGTCCATGACCTACAATAGAAAACAATAAGAAGATTCATTTTCAATTCAAAAGGATGTGAAATGAACCAATAGGCCAAACAATAGGCCAAACTCTTCGTACAATTGCCTATCATTTAGGAACAAGAAGTCCTTTGTATTTTATCATCGAGTGATAAACAAGCAATGGCAAACTATATCATCTCTCCGCCACGTTTATAAATGTATTTAGTCCTATCCCACCAAATCTATTGATCAATATTTATCTGTTTGTTTAATATATAGGTTACTGACTGTATTTTATCTAGAATGAAAATCAAACTGACGATTGGTCATGATTGAACAAAAATATGAACCAGATATTGCAAATCGAGTTTATGTTGCAAATATAAAACTACTGCATTAGAAAATTGCACGAATAATATTCGTTGTCTTATCACATATTCACAAAGTCTCATTGATACACTGATGGACAAAATTGCATTGCCTGATAGGTTGCAATTTACAATTCATTGGATGCTGGCCAGCAAATAGTAGTGCTGCATTATTGAGATGATGTGCAATTGCACGGTATGTAGAGGTCCATGTTTTATGCAGACATTCACAATAGATCTTAGTAATAGATAATCAACTTGAAATGGATTTTATCTAAATGATAAAACAAGAGAAGGAAAAACAATCCCCGTAAATTTTCTTGACTTTAAAGTATTTTGGAAACTTTCAGATGATTTACTTTTATTAATATCAGAGAGAAAGTTATTAATAGAAAGGAATGAATTAATTTATTTAATTTTAAAGAATTTATTTATTATATCTCACACGACTGACAAGTTCATTAAATAGTATTATCTAATTACATATTTCAATTTCTCGATGTAATTTGATCACCCATCTTCCTTTCTGTGTCTCTCTCTCTTTCTTACATTTCACTAATCATATTACGCAGACCTCATTTCCCTCAATGAACTTTCGGAATAAAATTAACTAAAAACATTGCTAAAATATAGCATTTTCTTTCTTCCTATACTTATAACCAGGGCTGGGACAATATGCTCTAAAAACTATAGATCCCAAAATTGAATGGTTCTACACCAGCGGTAAATAGTAGCCGATACCATTTCATTTAGTTTCGTCTATGATATTTGCGGGATCTATAGTTTTTAGAGCATATTGTCCCAGCCCTACTTATAACTGTATGGTGTAACCATAGGCTATCTTAGTTATTCTTTATAATATGAATATTATCTTCACTCCGTTGCACTGAACACAATTTCTTTCACACATGTATTAAACATTTGGTATTCGACTAGTAAGATGTAACGTCAAACAATTTTTGTAGTAAAACGGATTATTGCAGGTGAGGTATCAATTCAATTTCTTGCAGTTGTGTTGCTATTTTTTTCATGATTTGCGATTTAATACTCTTTTGTTCCTATATCTAAATTTTCGATTCTGTTTCCGGTTTCATTAGAATTATAATATTTTCTATTTTATTAATGCTACAAAATCTAGTAGCCTGCATGGATGAAAATAGAATTGTACTTTTAATACGTTCCTGTCCTCACCTTATTATTGCAACCTGTTAATAATGCATGCCATTTATTTAGAACTGCATTTCTATATCTGCATTATAAAACTATATAGTAGTTGTTTCTTACATCAAACAGATATACCTATTAGATTTTAGATTCCAAAGTACTCTCAATTCACGTTCCCAAATGAATGGACTTCTTCATCGAATTTTAGGTCACATTTTTCTGCAGTAGTCAATGAAAGCATTCGAGTGATTTCTTTCATCGGTCGGTATTTTATTACTAATCGAATATCCTTCACCAATAAACTGATATTCGGACCTAAATCTACTCTTTAGAATTCAAAGTCTTTGATGGAATGATTTGCGTTCACGTGAGTGCAGTTTTTCATAAGATCTGATAAAATTTGGATATTATAAATGCATTAATATATCCACTTATTAATAAAATCTTATTACAGATTAGTGAGAAATTAGTTTGATGAACTTATTTTAAAATCATTTTTTTATTTAAAATATTTAAATGGCGATACACATTACGAATTTAGGATATTTCATGTCGGATATTATATAATATTTCAGATAACATGGAATAAATGTGCAGAAAATTTACTGTAGGAGAGAAGAGAAGATTTTGATTATTTTTCACATATGAAATCATGTTACACCTAAAACTATCTAAATTTTTTAATATAGGTTGTGTATGTTAAAGCAAATCTGAGAAACGTGCTTTCAAATTTATTCCTATTATTTACAATTACTTTACACTCACCAAGTTCACTTATCGAAGAGTAAAGGAAAGGTGTGAAAGTCACGAACAAAGACTTAACTTTTGTTAAAAATCTCTTGAAATTGTTCATCTTTCGCAAAAATTCGCAAAATATCAAAAAATTTCCAGTCAGTAATATAGCAGTTTACAATTGAAGATAAAAAATATCATCTATCTTAGATGCTTAATTATTCGAAATGAATGCAAACTTAATGCATCACAAATTTGAAGTCTATTTATAACCAGAAAATTCTTGTCCATAACCAACATAAAATCCTGATTCTAGTGTGTGAGATTATGTATTATATTTCATGATAAATATCGAACTAATTTTTTAAACAGAAATCGACCTTTAAATTATTATAGACGATCTAATTTGATGATTTTAAATCATCTCGACTGGACTGGATACGTCGATCGTCATGTTTCAGTTAGTTTTAGCTTCTGGAACATGCAAAACTATTGGTAATGATATTTGTTTTTAAAGGAAAAATATTGTCTTTAAAAAAAAAATTGAAAAGTGAATTTTGGATAGTGGTAAATTTTTTTTATGACATCCTACTAAAACAGTAAATTTATTCTACTTCTCAATACAATGTTTTTCACATTTAAATTAGCAGAGGATATAGAGTATCTGGAATGGAAACTGAAACTGCAGAAATTCAATGGTGAGAAACTATTTTTAGATTCAGAGAGCTATTGGCAAAAATATGATGTTAATAGCAATGAATTATTTGAAATTGAGAAGGTGATATTATTGAAATCAATATACAATCCTCCATTTTATCGATGTGAATTTTTTTATATATCCATAGAAGTATTATATTTTCCTTTTGTACAGGTTGATTAAAAAAGAAGATTCAGAGTGACAAACCCATTAATTTTTTTTAATTGCATCCAGGCATTGGTGACTGTTTTACGACAGAATTTTTTAGTGTATAATTTTTATTTATAGTTATCTTTTAAAAGTATAAAATTTGAAAAAAGTATAAAATTAGAAAAGAAAGTTTTTAATATTGGAGAGAGGCATATCATATAAAAAATATATATATTCAGGATAATTAACTTGGATCTAAGAATTTTCATTTACTATGTAATTTGTGAGTTAAATTATGTGTTTATATCCTAATTTAACTGATACTGTATTTCATGAAATTATTTGATGGCATTCTCAGTATACACGACATCAAAATAGAAAAATCTAATACCATTTTACATAACACATATTTTAAACTGGAAGCGTAGGTAATACTAAAATATTTGTTATTGATAATAATAATTCTTCATTGATTTATATTACTAACAAAAATCTGAGACATATAGGGAATACTGATTCCAATCTCTGTCTTCAGTCTTCTTTCGAAAATATTCGAGAAGCTCAGGTTTCGACGATTTAATTCTTTCTTAGAGCGAGTAAGCGTACTGGATGATAATCACTTTAGATTGAGGAGGTGTCGCAGCTCTACTGACATAGTCTTTCAGAAATTCATATGATAGTCTTGAAAAACGTAAGCATTTGGTTCCGGTTTGCCTCGATCTTTCCAATGCATTCGATACGATTGATCATGAAATGTTACTCAGCAATTGTTGATTGGTTTAGGTTAGGTTCTTGTGATTTGATGGTCTCATATCAGGACATTAAAACAGAAGAAACTGGTATCAAGGTAGGTGGGACTCAAATACGATGGCGAAATATTACTAGATCTTGATGAGGGCCAACCAAGAACCCGTATATCAGAGAACAGCCTTGAAAAGAAGATCATACTATTGTTATTTGATGGTGATATTTATACCATACATTACTGTATTTCTATGTTTTAATATTTTTTTAAATATTTAATTTGCTCGTAATCAGAAGCCCAAATTGAGTTACAATTTGGTTTCAAACCTTCAGCCACAAAAATCGTGTTAATCAGAAAATATTTCTTAATTTAGAAACACCAAATTTCGACGACAGAAAATCAATAAATTCTTGAATTTTCAAAATGCAAAAAGCATGTGGATACCACACTATTAATTTTCCACCAACTCACGTCTCGTTATCAAATTTGTAATTTCGATTAAACTGTCACATTCATTGATAGGTTACACTGATTTTGAACGGAAAAATATTATCGCACTAGTAATTTTTGGTAATCTAATTAACTGAAGATTCTCTGAAATTCTGCCAATATGCTGTCAACTGCCAATGAAAAACACGTAGTGATGGGCGAGCTGAAAATATAGTGCATCGTCAAAAACTGCTAGTATATCGTCTATGACGGTCATTATCATCAAGGACTGTTATATAATCATAGTTTAGCGTAACATAAATTTTTGTGACATTTAAGTGTGACATTCTTATGATACTTAAGTGTCTCATTCTTTTAGGATAAGCGTGAAACACTTTGCATTTGAGATTTGTTTCCAATTTCTATATATATTCTTGATCTAAAGAGCCTTTTCATTCCATAATGATTTTTCACATATAAAATATTATATCTTTTTTATTTGCAAGCTTATTTATTCATTTACTCTATTTTCAGAATTAAATTCAATATTTTTCATCACATGTTTCACAGTGTTTGTAATTTTACCCGACAATTCTCTCATACAGATCGAATGACTTTTAAAATTATTATCAATTTAGTATTTCACTTAAAGCAAATTATATAACAATGTTTGTGTGTAAAAAGGGCTTACTCATCACTTATTGATATGATGAAGAGTATTCACTTTCAGTAAATTTAAACCGTAATTGATTTATTTTCCTTCGGTAAATTATGTTATCATAAAATTGAATAAAATATCATAGCCCCAAAAATAATTCACTTCAAACAGTTTTAATTTATCAGATATAATCAAATATCAATAATGTTATACAATTAATAAACCAAAGAAAATATCAAATGTTCTATTTACAAAGGAAATGAAAGTACATTCAAATTATTTATAGTTTGGGATTTTATAATAAATGTATTTTATAATAAATGATATCTTATTGGAGCTCTAGGGACCCAGTGACTTTCATTGCAAGAAACAACTGGTGAAAAGGAGGTGACTTTCATAGCATGAAATATTTGGTGAAAAGGCAGTGACTTTCAGGGCATAAAATAATTGGTGAAAAGGCAGTGACTTTCATAGCATGAAATATTTGGTGAAAAGGCAGTGACTTTCAGGGCATAAAATAATTGGTGAAAAGGCAGTGACTTTCAGGGCATAAAATAATTAGTGAAAAGGCAGTGACTTTCAGAGCATAAAATAATTAGTGAAAAGGCAATGACTTTCATAGCATGAAATAATTGGTGAAAGGCAGTGACTTTCATAGCATGAAATAATTGGTGAAAAGGCAGTGACTTTCATAGCATGAAATAATTGGTGAAAAGGCAGTGACTTTCAGGGCATAAAATAATTGGTGAAAAGGCAGTGACTAATTCCATAGCATGAGATAATTGATGAAAAGGCAGTGACTTTCATAGCATGAAATAATTGGTGAAAAGGCAGTGATTTTCAGAGCATAAAATAATTGGTGAAAAGGCAGTGACTTTTGGAGCATAAAATAATTGTTGAAAAGGCAGTGATTTTCAGAGCATAAAATAAATTGGGAAAAGGCAGTGACTTTCATTGCATGAAACAACAGATGAAAGGCAGTGACTTTCACAGCATGAAATAATGGGTGAAAAGGCAGTGACTTTCATAGCATGAAATAATTGGTGAAAAGGTAGTGACTCTCATAGCATGAGATAATTTGTGAAAAGGCAGTGACTCTCATAGCATGAGTTAATGGGTGAAAAGGCAGTGACTTTCATAGCATGAAATAATTGGTGAAAAGGTAGTGACTCTCATAGCATGAGATAATTTGTGAAAAGGCAGTGACTCTCATAGTATGAGATAATTGGTGAAAAGGCAGTGACTTTCACAGCTTGAAATAATGGGTGAAAAGGCAGTGACTTTCATAGCAAGAAATAATTGGTGAAAAGGCAGTGACTCTCATAGCATGAGATAATTTGTGAAAAGGCAGTGACTCTCATAGCATGAGATAATTTGTGAAAAGGCAGTGACTCTCATAGCATGAGTTAATGGGTGAAAAGGCAGTGACTTTCATAGCATGAGATAATGGGTGAAAAGGCAGTGACTTTCATTGCATGAAGTAAATGGTGAAAAGACAGTTTTCTTTTGGATGTAGTTAAGACTATTTATCTGATAGTGAACTGCATGCGGTTAATTTTTAATAAATAAAAATTTAAATTAAAAAATACTTCTTTTCTTTCAGTTAAAAAATTATACACTCCCGTTTAATGTAATTTTACAATTATATGTAATAATGATTTTGAAATAAGTCAGTATCAATATTCTGCACAATTATTAAATTTATAATCGAACGTTATTCAATTGGTTGTTATCACTATATTGAATGATTTGACTAAAATTCAATATAGTGATATTGAATACAAATGGAGTAATTGATAAATGCTGTAAAAAGTAAGTCAAATATTCTTTGTGTTTACCGTAGATTAATTAACTTTTTAGCCGCACAATAATTATTCGTCGTCTGGACAATTCCTGAATAATATAATTTATATTATAATTAGTAATAGTGTATTAAATGGAGCTAATTTATTTCAATAAAAACAAGTGGTTAGAGAAGAAGCTATGGGGGCAATGAAAGATTATGATCGGGTCTCTATTAAATTAAAACGTTTACCTTCCAATTTTTGATAATTACAAACATTTATGAAATAGCTACATCTTATAATATTTTAAAATAAATTAATAAATATCATTGAAACATGGATCAAGCCATTAAAATGAAAACAATCTAAACATTATTTATTCTCAAATCTTTAGAATTCTTCGTCAAACTAATTAAAGATTATTTATCTGGATTCATTCCAATTGATGTGTTTGTGTACGAGACAGGATTCCTGGAAAATTATTCACTGATAAAAATCTGGGGATGAAAGTAAATTATTCTGCAAGAATAAATTGCAAATTCCTAAAGTTAGTTTGAAGATGCAGAATTATTGGTAATAACTGCATATCCATGTTGATTTTATTATTCTTTTTTATTTAGTATGAATGTGTATGATATAGAAATAGATGCTCAGCAACAAATTGAAAAAGTAATTGTTGTCAAAATATAATAGGAGAATTAAGATAGGATATCTATTGAATTGTTGTTAAAAATATTTCCTATATATATCCGACGGTCCATTAGTTTAACATCCAATAAGTTCGACACCTTTGCAGTTTATTTTTGATTTAACATCAAACATATGTACATCGGGGGACATGTCTCTCCCGAACCCCTGCATGGTCAATAAACAGTAATGATGAAGTTCAACAAACTACATTAAATGATGAAATCAAAAGAAGTATTGATATTGCATCATAATAACTAGTACGGACACTCTGCATAGCACATACCTTCGCCGCCACTTATAAATAACCTTGACCATTTATAACTTGTAAATGACTTTCATCTCAACCTTTTGACGTGTTTGCTCCCAAAATCTGATGAACTGATTCTTGGACATTGACCAATCATCCCACCCAATTTCAAGCAATTTGGTTGAATTCTTTTCGAGTAATAAATGATCTTGACATTGACCTTTGACTAGATCCCTCCCAAAAACTTATCAGATGGTTACTGAGCACTGACCAATCATCTCACCCAATTTCATCCAATTCGGTTGACTATTTTTTGAGTTGGATAGTTATAACCTAAAACTACACTTCCCTGCAAACATTTCCACATGTATACCATGTGGTTATGTCCACATTATAACAATGTGGTTACAATGTTGATTTTTGGAACCTTGGACGATATGTTATACATGTGGTTTTGCCACATGTATGACATATGGAATACACATGTTAACCATAACAAAACCATATATCAGTACCATATGTTACCCATATCTGTACCATGTGTAACACATATCTGTACCATGTGTAACTCATATCTGTACCATATGTTACCCATATCTGTACCATGTGTAACACATATCTGTACCATGTGTAACACATATCTGTACCATGTGTAACACATATCTGTACCATGTGTAACACATATCTGTACCATGTGTAACACATATCTGTACCATGTGTAACACATATCTGTACCATGTGTAACACATATCTGTACCATGTGTAACACATATCTGTACCATATGTTAACCATATTAGTACCATATGTTACCCATATCAATACCATATGTTACCCATATCTGTACCATATGTTACCCATATCAATACCACATGTTACCCATATCTGTACCATATGTTACCCATATCTGTACCATATGTTACCCATATCAATACCATATGTTACCCATATCAATACCATATGTTACCCATATCTGTACCATATGTTACCCATATCAATACCACATGTTACCCATATCTGTACCATATGTTACCCATATCTGTACCATATGTTACCCATATCAATACCATATGTTACCCATATCTGTACCATATGTTACCCATATCAATACCATATGTTATTCATATCTGTACCATATGTTACCCATATCAATACCATATGTTACCCATATATGTACCATATGTTACCCATATCAGTACCATTTGTTACCCATATCAGTACCATATGTTACCCATATCAATACCATGTGGAACACATATCAGTACCATGTGTAACACACATCAGTACCATGTGACAAGAAATCAAAAAGATCTTACTAATTTTATTGCCATTTCTTACTTTACTGTATATAGTGTATATGTAATTCGCCTATATATTATTTAGTTTAATGTTACATATTGTTATATACAAATTAAATTGGAAGAAATGGGGAAAGAAATGAAGAGGTGTTTCCGGAATCGAACTGGGGTCCCTGTAGTTTGCTGTTGTTTTGAGTCTGGGACATATCCACTAGGCCATCCTGGACACGATAGAAGTAGCTTTTAGAAGTTATAATTAATAAATTTATATTCACTTTATATGATTTACTTCACTTTAGAGCAGGGGTGGGCACATGTTGTGTTTTTCATTGCCGAAATATGGAATAACAGTGCCGTTACCATTTTCTTTTCGTTTCTTAAATTGCAGGGGATACTGAGTAATTAAAATGAGAGGAGGGGAGATAGATTTTATTGAGGTACGTACATCGTACATATTTGGAACATAAATATTTGTAGTATATTTATTATTTGAATTAAAAGCAATTAATAAATGATACATAATTATACTTTTCTTTTCTCACAATAAAAACAAAAATAAGTTGTTTTGCATTCAAGTAATAAAAATTTTAATAACTAATTCATAAAATCACAGGATAAATGACAATTGCTTCCCAACTTATTAAAAAAAGGAAATAAAAATGATTGCACAAATTCTTACCAGTGTAAGGGTACCAAAATACCTTATTAACGTATAAAATTAACTAACAAAGTATCAAGGTAATTAAAAATATTCTGTTCTTCAATTAGCTTACCATCCTCTTTTATAGTATATATCCTTGTAATTTATAAAGCAGTCAGGGCTAAATACTCTAAATTTTCTTTGGAAGAAAATAAAGCACCTTTTCCCTGGTGGGCACGAGTGCTGCTCTGAGAGCCAAAATAGCAATGAGTGCTGCATTTGGCCACCCTTGCTGTAGAGTGTAGATGATATAAGAGTTGTATAGAAAACTAGCATTATCATGGCAGACTACATAAAATATTTTCTTTCTTTTTCAAATATATTCATTATTCAGTGTATTTAATTTCTCAGCACTCTAAATATCAGAACAGATCACTACACATGACTTCATTAAAGAAAATTTATACTGGAAGAACCTTCATGGAATACAACTAATTTACTATATAGATATTCATAGAAAACAAGGCAATTTGTGGCAAACTAAACTAAATATTTTGACTATAAAAGTTAGTTCGCTAAACAGGGTTCTACTAAACAGGATGGTTCACTATTTCAGGAGTTGACTATAGTGGAGTTCTACTGTAATTATACAATGAGTAGATTGATTGCCCTCTTTCACATAATTGTATTTAGAGTTCAAAAGTAACAGAAGTTAACCATGTGTATTTTACCACATTACAACCACATGCCAATTACCATTTCAATAACAGATGTTAACCATATGTAATTTATCACATTAAAACCACATGTCAATTACCATTTCAATAATAGATGTTAACCATGTATAATTTACCACATTAAAACCACATGTCTCAATGACCAATTCAATAACAGATGTTAACCATGAGTAATTTACCACATTAAAACCACATGTCAATTACCATTTCAATAACAGATGTTAACCATGTGAAATTTACCACATTGAAACCACATGTCAATTACCATTTCAATAACAGATGTTAACCATGTGAAATTTACCACATTGAAACCACATGTCAATTCCCATTTCAATAACAGATGTTAACCATGTGTAATTTACCACATTGAAACCACATGTCAATTCCCATTTCAATAACAGATGTTAACCATGTGTAATTTACCACATTGAAACCACATGTCAATTACCATTTCAATAACAGATGTTAACCATGTGTAATTTACCACATTGAAACCACATGTCAATTACCATTTCAATAACAGATGTTAACCATATGTAATTTACCACATTGAAACCACATGTCAATGACCATTTCAATAACAGATGTTAACCATGTGAAATTTACCACATTGAAACCACATGTCAATTACCATTTCAATAACAGATGTTAACCATGTGAAATTTACCACATTGAAACCACATGTCAATTACCATTTCAATAACAGATGTTAACCATGTGTAATTTACCACATTGAAACCACATGTCAATTCCCATTTCAATAACAGATGTTAACCATGTGTAATTTACCACATTGAAACCACATGTCAATTACCATTTCAATAACAGATGTTAACCATGTGTAATTTACCACATTGAAACCACATGTCAATTACCATTTCAATAACAGATGTTAACCATATGTAATTTACCACATTGAAACCACATGTCAATGACCATTTCAATAACAGATGTTAACCATGTGTAATTTACCACATTGAAACCACATGTCAATTACCATTTCAATAACAGATGTTAACCATGTGAAATTTACCACATTGAAACCACATGTCAATTACCATTTCAATAACAGATGTTAACCATGTGAAATTTACCACATTGAAACCACATGTCAATTACCATTTCAATAACAGATGTTAACCATGTGTAATTTACCACATTGAAACCACATGTCAATTCCCATTTCAATAACAGATGTTAACCATGTGTAATTTACCACATTGAAACCACATGTCAATTACCATTTCAATAACAGATGTTAACCATGTGTAATTTACCACATTGAAACCACATGTCAATTACCATTTCAATAACAGATGTTAACCATATGTAATTTACCACATTGAAACCACATGTCAATGACCATTTCAATAACAGATGTTAACCATGTGAAATTTACCACATTGAAACCACATGTCAATTACCATTTCAATAACAGATGTTAACCATGTGAAATTTACCACATTGAAACCACATGTCAATTACCATTTCAATAACAGATGTTAACCATGTGAAATTTACCACATTGAAACCACATGTCAATTACCATAAAAGACATTGCTATACGTATATATAAATGTAATTGATATTTACAAATAGAATAAAATAAGCATGTAAAATTATAGAAATGAAAGAAGGAGAAAATTATTTTGATTTTATTTAAATTAGTTATGAGGTAATTATTTAGTTATCATATAAATATATACAGATATTTTTTTAATTTTTATTGAAGTGGTTCGTCGATTTCAGAAAAGATACAAACTACATTACATTACTTGAATATGTCCTTTACATTACATTCCCATGTCTTTTGCATTACCTTACCATCTACTGTCGAAAGTATCGAACAGAAATGTTCCCTTTCCATTCAAAATATACCTTAGATGTCGTAAGAGGAGCCACCATTGCTGATTGGCTTTTGGTCTATGAGGCGTAAGTTGGCAATCAGTGAAGTGAACTCCCAGGAGAAGCCTTTCAATGGGCGGCTGCCAAGAGATATTCTTTGACTGTTGAAGAGGCCTTGCATCACGCAATTGTCAATGGAAAGCAAAGAAAATATTGAATGGTTGGGATGATGTGTCATAAATAGCAAAGTAGCATTTGAAAAGAATTTCAATTCTTGTATATCATGTTAGTGGTTTCAAAATTGTACCTGAATTTTTTTTTTTTTTTAATTATTTGAACACAAATCCTTACATTCAGAACATATATACGTTCATTAAAAAAAACTAAATGTATTCAAAATGCATAGGAAAATATTAGTATGATAACATTCTGTATATATTTCGGGTATCATATTTTCCTTAAAATAAATATAAATACTGAAAAAATGATCATCAATATCTCATCAGTCGCTATCCTGAATAGTTCCATGGTAAAATATAATATTTTCTTATAAATCGATTTCCATTAATTTCATTATGTACTCTTAGATTTATATGGTATTACGGTACGCGGAGAACTGCCAGTCACTTATTGGCAATTTTTATGTATTATTGACTTTTCTGAAATATTATTTGATTATAAACACATTCTAAGAACACTTTAATTCATAAAAAAGGGAGTTATAGCCCTTCGTTAGGGGATTAAGGGCACATTATTTTTATACAGTTATAACTAAGGTATATAGATATTGGATTACTTAATATTCAATGGAAAATAGTAATTCAACAAAGCTACTTTATTAAACACATATTAAACCAAATTTCAGTATACATAAAGAAATTATAATGACCATTTTTAACTTATTTGTTAAGACACGTACATATATCTAAACAGAATTTAATATATTTATAAGATTTATAATTTATATCTTGTGTATTATAAATTAAGTGAATGTTAAATCACTTATATGTATGCTTTATATTTATTACATTTACAATTTTATTCTCCATATCAATAACACTTTCATTTTTTACAATTTTCATTTATATGTAAAAGTATTATTAATTAATATGCAATCCAATTCGATCGAGTGAAATTGTCAGAGAATTAGGTAGGTAATAGCAGTTTGATAATTTTAATTATTTCACAAACATTAATCGATATAGTTTTGTAATGAGTTCAAGTGAAAATTAAGCTTGAATGCTTGTTCAATTCTCAAATTATAAACAAAAAAGAAATAACTAGACACTAAAACCGTTATGAAATGATAATGTAGAAATGCGTTGTGTAAACAAAGAAATTACACTCTGTCCCTAATACAATTATTTCTCTGTTTCATCTCTTAGTATTTTTTAAGAGAGGTTATATTTTTTAATTTATATCTTGTATTTTATTTTTAACCGTAATATTTATATAATAATGTATTTTATATATATTTTCTACTCTATTTGTCTACATTTAACAATGTTTTTGTTTTGTATAATAAGTAAAAGTGAATATTCCCTTAACTCCTTTCAACTAGGAGCGAACGTCGTTTTTTTATAAATTAAAATGATTTTGCTGACTAAAGTCATTAAATTCAGTAAGTGACTGTCAGTTTTCCGCCTGGCAGTTTTCCGCTTCGGCAGTTTTCTGCTTCGGCCATTTTCCGCCCGGCAGTTTTCCGGAAACTGGTGTTACATTGACTATGAAATAGAAACCACTACTTCATAGTTTTAAATCTACATGTTACAATATTCTCAGATATAATCAAGAGAAACATCGCAAAAGCAGTACGTCCATTTCTCACATTTTCCAGCTTATAATACAGGCATTTTATTCACCCTGTAACTTATATGTACTTATTGCAAGGAGAAGTACCGTGTGGCCATTCTTTCTGATGAGAGAGGCTTTGAGGTGCCATGGAAATGAAGTTATTATTCGTGGTACATTTAAAGTTAAATACTTCTGTGAAGGTAGAATCTCCAGAGAAATGATTCTCGTTATTCCAATTGTCAGAATAAAAGTTAAACAGAATTTTACTTCCTTACGGTACATTTAAGTGGATTCTGAAATAAATAGCTATGTGTATTTTATTATTTGATCTGTCACCATTCACGTGATCTTCTTGTTGTCAATCTCTTTGTTTGTCCTAGTGATTCTCTTAAATTATATTGCATTTATTTGTATTATATTTTATGCTTCATAGATGTGATGAATATAATTTTTATTATTTCCTCACTCAATTTGTTTTCTTAGATTGCTTTCGTCAAAATTAATTTTGAAATACAACCCAGTAATTACATTTACTACCAATAGTAAATGCAATAATTGTTTATTTTCCTTTGCTATTTCCTCCCCGGAAGATATCATTTCAATTTTCCTATAAAATAGGGCAAAAGTAGTGATTCTATTTTTATTTTAAATTACTGTAGATATATCTGTGGAAATAAGTTTTCAATTAGAATAGCAAATTTATTAATTGACGGAAAACTGTGTAGAGTTGAGACATTCAAAGATTTTCACAAGCTATAACCATTATAAATATTTTATAATTTTTAACCATTTCACATATTTTAACCGGTTGATGGACCTTTGACCGAAGGACATTTGGCCAAAATATATTTATATTATAAACCAAAAATGGGGTATTAATATTATTTAATATAATAGAAATAAAAACTTTATATAATACATAATAACCAATAATATCAAGTTCAAAAAAGTATGAAGAGAAGCTTTTTTGCACCCGTTATATTTTTGATGAAATCAATGATTATGAATGAATTAAAATAATTGTTGAACATATATGCCTGCAGTTCGTAATATGGCTACATATTAAATAAAAGTTTTTCGGCCAAGTGTCTCTCAGCCAAGTGTCCGAACACGATTTTAACCTTTTAAATTTCACCTTTTCTTTCATCAAGGTGAATAGATTCAACATCATTCGAATAGTTTTTAGGATTGCTAGAACACACCTGGCTTCATCCCCCAGCTGTTTTCAAGTTTTTGGTAGGTTAATATTGTATCGCTCCATTACAAATTTAGGAAGCCATTTAATAAAATTCAAACTAACACAACTACAAATACAGTTATTTTTTTACTAAATGAAACGTATTTATTTCATTTGATGTGTTGAAAACACCTCTTCATTGAGATTCCAGTTCAAACTCCTCTGAATTTGTTCACACAGTGAATATTCTCCTGCCAATATCTCCAGTCAGTCACCGAAATTTAGAAGCTATTGGTACACACTGAGTCCAGTGCAATGTCGCATTAACTAAGACTTTACCTACTTTTTGTTACAGAACACACCTTAAAGTTTTGGTGTTACATTAAAACTTTTGAGTCATGTAGTTCTGAGTTAAGAAACACTCGAGTAATGAAGTCCTTAAATATGAAATGCGATTGAGTTATAAACAAATCTTTCTAAGTTTAAATATTAGATAATGATATGCGTCATGGTTATACCTCAATAACTATAAATTTAATCGCAAAAAAAAAATATCTAGAGCATCCAAGATATGAAGTAGCTCTATGGAGGAACCAATACTTCATAACTATGGAGTTTCACCAAGAATTAAGAACACAGTATATCTCAAGACACATCATCGAAGTGAAGTTAGTGATGACGGAGAACTGTTAAAGTTTGAAAGTAGAATTAACATAGAACAACGCTTTAGCTATATAGTAAATTGTACGCAAAAAATTGCTTTAGGTATGCCAAGACAGAGTTTAAAAATTGATAAGACCAAATTAGTATATCATGATGGAGTTTAAAGTTTGTAGATTAATTTCTTTGAGGACAATTTAAAGTTTAATTTCAAGGTTAGAAACGTGTGCACAATTTAGCAAGTTTCGATTACTACCAAATATAGGATGCTAATTCGTTGAATAGTAGATAGATACTGTCTGTGTCACAGACTGTCACTGAGTACAATTATTTATGAATGATATGAACGCCATATCTAGTGATTATAATCTAATAACCTAAATCATTATCATATATCTTTAAATTAGAAAATTAGTATATAAAAAAAAAAAATGATACGATAACAAATAACATTACTGAATAATTATTTTCTAAAATAATAATTTAATTCTGCGTTCTTATTTTATTAAATATTAGAATGACTCATTAACATTTTTTATTGAACGTATTAATTAACAAGATAAACCTGATTATCCTTCAATAATTGGATAATCTTGTAATGTTGAAACGATGTTGTTTATCTGAAACATATAGAAATATAATATTATAGCACTATTATACCTAAGGCATACTTTCATGGATCAATACAGTATGGACCACAAAAAAGTAAACCCAAATTGAATGGCTTATAACTTTGGAATAAATAGAGATATTTTAATTCTTCCTGTTGCATTATGTTTAAAAAAGTGTATTTTATCACTCTAGCAAATGACGTTAAATTAGTAAGCAATTTCTTCCCCTAGCGTTATGTTTAAACAGGTAAAAACCCAAATTATAAAGAATAGTTTTCCATGTAGAATATTAGGTATACAAATGCATGATCGAAACTATTTTACCAGTGCACAGTAAAGTTAACAATAGATAAATATATTTTTATTGAAGTATTGAGTTCCGATCAAAAACGTTTCATAATAATAATTGTGACATTTACAGAACTGTATAGCTGAATTAAATAAGCTATTAAATGCAAAATGATGAATTTCTTTACTGGACATATACAATTATATAAATAATTAATGTCTCTATATTCCCATTGAAGTGTATATCTAGTGTATAATATCATAAAATTCACAGTTTCTTAAATATCGTAAAATGATCAAAAATGATATATCAGGGAATTAATCTTATTGCTATTTTAAGAATATCGAGAATTTCATAGTCAAAGAAAGAAAGAAGGTGGGAAATATTCGTTATAGTTTTTGTTGTGAATCTTCAGTCCGGTCTGTTATTTGAAATGAAATTGTTTGTCACTTTGAAATAAAACGAAAAAAAAGACACTGTCATTTGATATTCCCTTCTGTTCAAGTGTTTGTAGTTTAGAGTTGTTTGACAAATGGTATTTATTATTTTTAAAGAGTAAAGCTTTTCTAAACATGTAACACAAATTCAACCCCATTTACTCACCACTGTTGAATGATATCCTAGGATTGTTACTGATACATCAAATTATTATATATCTACTCTAAACGACTGAATGAAACCTAAGCAAAATATTATTCAAAAATCGTTCAAAATTACTAGTCTCATTCCCAATTGATTTTTTCTGAAACTTGTATAAATCTAGTTACTTAATTAATATCCCAAATAACAGTAAATATTTTTGTGAGACAACGAGGGAGTGGCGTAATTGATTTCAATTACGTGATGAATAAAGAACGCCATCTTAACCTTTTTGCTCTGATGTATGTATAATAAAAATTTATTATATTTCTACCACATTTCACTTTTCTTATGAAATTTAAGAGCTTTAGACTCAATGTCTTTTTTTGTAACTCTATTTGCTGCAGAAATAATAAATTAAACAAATCAATCAAATATTCAAATGCAAAAGGATGTAGTCAATCAGAAAATTTATTCCAAATCTGATTTGTTCTATACCAAACCTTTTCAATTGATGAAAACTGACTCCATTGTTTGAAAAAAAATATGAAACAAATAAACAGGTTAAACCATCATCTTGTTTTATGATTGTCATCAAATGAATAAAGAAGAACGTCACAATAATCGGCACTATTTAAGCTCACAGAAAATCACAAATTTCTAAGCCTGGAATTGTTCATATATTCTTTGTCACGTCCATTTTCAAACTATAGCGATATTCTCTTAATAAGTTCTTTATGATAAGGTTAGGGTTCACCAACCATTCAATATCGAAAGAGAAACTCTATAAGAGGTCTGTAATAAGATCACACCTCCGCAATGGGTCAAATTAGTAGAGTCTTGCAGAAGAAGATACCCTGAACTAATCAGATAGCATGGAATGATATCTTGTCTTTCTTCAGTGTTCTGAAATAGATTTATGATATATGGATAAGAAATGTTCAATATTGTTCATCTGATTTTTCTAACAAAACCTAATCATTAAAGCGCATGTTGTAAATATATGTATTTTTATTAGATAAGAAATGGATAATGCAAAGAATGAAAATATTTATTAATGATTGCTCAGGTAATAAACCAGCAAAGAGAATTATGCATAAAATGAAAAAAAAAATCAACTTTCACCACGTAATTATTTCATTATTTTTCTCAAATTGAGTATTTTCTATTCTATACAATATTACTATAAGTTTTATATTACAATACTACAAGTCCACTCTATTGATTGTCGGCCAATTTATTTTATCCCTAAGACTAAGTTTTGAAAGTTACACTTTGTAGCAAGCACTGTTTGTCTAAGGGCTCTTATAAAACAGTACGAAGCTCTCCAGATCTCAGTAGGATTCGAACTCTTGTTCCATGAGGTCGTGTGTAACCGGTGCTTCGATTGAAGTCTGGTCTTCAGTCAGTAGTTTCCGTGACTGGGATCTACTCGGGACAATGAAGATATCTCTTACCCGGGAGACTTTATTTGTGGAATAAACATTTGGCTTCTCTTGATTAATAGTGTTAATTAAAATTGGGAAATTGTACAGAACTTTGTGTAATATATAGTAATCTCCAGTAAATACATTGTAACGAGATTAAAATAGATAAGTATAAATTAGAGTTGCTAATGAAGTGTATAGAAAGTTTGAATCTCCTAGCTTTTGCTGTGAAGGTATTGGTATTTTTTTTAATGCAGAATTTTAGTTTTTTTTTTGTTTAGTATTTTATATCATGTCTTAATTCAGGATTCTTAATTAGCTTTCCACAAGTTTCTATTGGAAATTAAATTTTAAAAAATGTAGAGATCTATTGAAATAAATTTTATTTTATTTTAATTATGTATTAACATTGTTGAGTAGTTCTATTGCGGTGTTAAATTTTGTCTTTTGAACCCAATTTCATCATTTTAAACTTAAGAGAATCTTAGTTTTAACATGGGAATAAACATACTTGAGACGCTAACATAACTCACCGAAAATGATTGAATTCACTAATACGTAGAAAACACCTGCCGAGGAAATTATCGAGAAACATGGCAATTGATAGAAATTGAATAGTTATTTTTAATTTAATTCTAAGTAACACAAAGATACTGTTAGTTTGGTAATAAAGAAAACAAATATTTTCCTATCATTCCAGCGTTAGCAACAAAGTTACAAGTCATTGCTCCAGGGAGATTCCAGTTCGAAGGCATTCATGCATAATATATAATCTTACCAGCATCTACAGACAGTCGCCGAAATACTGTCTATTTTTGTCACAGTCTATCATTATTTAGGATTTCAAAGTTATTGGATTTTCTTCTTTGGATTTCAATGCGTGGCTTAAGGCTATAATTTATTATATCTCAATGTAGATAACACTTTCGTAATGTTACTGGAACTGAAAACATTTCATATCTATTTCAATGGGCGGCTGCCGATCAGATATTCTTTCACAGCTGTTGATGGCTCATATCCGACAGTTGTCATAGAGAATCATAGAATAGTTAGGATGATTTGTCATAAAGAGCAAAATAACATTATCATTTTTAAAAGAATTTCCATTTTTGCTTGTGTATTATGTTATTTGTTTATATCAACCCAATTTGGAACTCCTTTTTAATTGCAAAAGTAATTTATCCAATGAAATAAATAAGTTCTTTCAAAATAATAAAACTATATAAACATTCATAATTCGAATGCATGATTTCGCTAAAATTACTATAGCAATACAATTTTTGAATAATAAATTGAAAAAAAGATCATCAATACCTCTTTAGTTATTCAGTTGACTTCCTGAATTGGTGATTCATTAACTCTGAAAAGAAGCCACCACTGAAGAGTTTTAAATCGTCATGGAACTGACTATATTAACTTTCTATATAAACAATGTAAACTGAACATCCTCAAAAGAGCACATGCACTTTTCCAGCTTATTATACAGGCATTTTTTGACCCTGAAACTGTGATTCCAGTAAAGAAAATGGTTATTAGAGAGTGAATGTACCGTGTGGCAATTCTTTTCGATGATAGAGGCTCTAAGCTACCATGGAAATGAAGTTATTATTCATGGTACATTTAAAGTTAAAGACCACAGTGAAAGTAAAATCTTCAGAGAAAATGAAGCTCGTTGCTTCAAATGTCATAATAAAACTGAACTTAGTTTTTCTCCCCTTGGATACCTTTTAGGTACACTCAGAGAAATTCTGTTGCACCCAGGTGTTTCGAGTTTACCTTATGACTTTGTCTCTGAAGAGAGACCCTTTTGTGCATCAAACTCTAGGTTGGATGCACCATGGATTACTTAATGATCATTAAGTAAGCCATGGATGCACTAAAGTGCATCAATTCGATGCACTTTTTTGTTTAGCTACAAGTTTGTTAAAATGATGAAAAAAATATTCTCATCATTTTAATAAAGGAAAATTTGAGGCAGTAAAGTGCATCGAACTGATGCACCTTAGTGCATCCACACTAAAGTGCATCGAACTGAGGCAGTTTAGTGTATCCAAACTAGAGTTTGATGCACTAAAGTGTCTCGCTTTAGAGACAAAGTCATAAGGTGAACTCGAAACACCATTCTTATTCTTATTTGATCTATTAACAGTAATATGATCCTCTTGATGTCATCGGCTTCCAGTGTTATTACAATAAATTAGATTGCATCTATTTGCACTATATCATATATGATTCATAATATAATAATAAATGTATAATCTAATAATTCCACGATAAATTATTTTTTATTATATTACTTTCGTCAAAAAAAATTGAATAATATTGCGTAGGATCTACGCCAACTGAAATAACACACTATATATATATCCTCACTATTTAAATATTCAATGAATTTTATATACGATATTCCTGTATTATATCTGAAGCATATCGCTTCTTGGATACTAAACTATATCAGTGATATTATATAGTATTATTTCAGTAACACGATCGAGAAACAGGCATACAGTCACATACCCCGCTCTTATTACGTGTTATTAGACTTACAACAATCGAATGAGTGATTTATTTCTCTTGTTATATAGAAAATATTTCAGGAGTAACTTTAATAATCCATCCCTCATGCAAAAGTTACGGTGAAAACAGCAAAACTGAAAATAACAAGCCAAATTATCAAAGTCCCTACTAAAATACCAGGAAGAATAAAAGCGAGATATATTCCCCAATTATTCGATTATTATAAGAGTGAGGAGTTGTTATAGAAGCGGGGAATACATGTATTTTACATCAGTATTCCCAAATTATTCTTTGATATTTCAGTAACGTGAGAAACTGAAGAAAATTCACATCCTACCTATCGAGTGTAAATTTCAAAGTATTCTCTCGTAACAATATCTTTTTCAATGAATATTCTAGTTTATTTTTCTCTTAAATATTCGTTAAAATTTGATTAAGATTGATAGTTTTGAGATTTTGGATATTAATAAGTATAAATATATACTTATTAATATTTATTTTATTTAAAATGGAGCAATTATTTTATTGGGACATTTAATACATAGAATCAATTTCATGTATTCCACTTTATGAACTATTAACAATAAGAGTAAAAATCATTACTCTAAAAACATTGAAATGAACATCATTTATCTTATTCCTTTTCTTGATATATACTGATATTCTAATCTTAAAATAGGGATTTCATTTTTTAGACTATAATTAATTATTAAATCTTTCATGTGTGTAAAATATGAGTATAGATTTTTAAAGTCATTTTATTTCTCATTGAATGTGTCAATTTCATTAAAGTCATGAATTCCGATCGGAAGGTATAATATTAAAAATTGTATATATTATATAGGATGTAAATATGTTAAGTAGTTAGTTTGTTAAATTCTATGAAATATGAAAACAATAGATTATATTTATCATAACGATTTCTCATAATTTTGAAATGTAGAGGGCGCTATACCACATTAAACAACTTCATGTCGGTGGCTGTTTTATACAGTACCGACAGTAACAAATTGACCTTTGCTTTATTAACAAGTGATAAGCGCTAATTATTTCCATTCTTTTCCACTTGAACCTGTGCTTCTTTTGGGGTTCTTTACCCCTGAAATGGCTTTTATCTGGCTAACTTCTTTGAATTATTAAATTGCTTTAATTGTATTGGTCTCTCAACCTACTTGAAATAAATATTAGTCTAAAATCTCTGATTTTGAGACTCTTGGTAAATAATTTCTGCTTGACGCATTAATTTTTCAAGGTAATAAATCATACAATAATTTTTTGAGATACTTAAATGTGGTAAAGCAAACTCTTAACCGTTTCTTTAATTATTTTAGAATACTCCACGAATGAATGCTACATTGGCCTGAAGTCTACCTCTATCTACCTGATACCCGTCGTGGCCTAAAAATTTGTGTTCCTCTAAGTTAACTTCAGTGTACGTTTTTTTGAATCATATCTTTCAGTTTTGCAATAATCACCAAAAATCGCTTTAGTCATTTATCTAATTTTAATCCTTTGTTCATACAGATTGTCAGATCCCTCAAATAAACTGAGTTCTTCTTTATCTTGTTTAAATTCCTTTATTTAGGCTTAAGATTTATTTATAAAATTACTTGATTCCCGGGAATCTTCAAAAAATATTCTAATAATAATAGAAAAGTTTTATGATATGTAATTATGACTACTAGATTAAAAATGCCAATGCCATCATAAATGCCAATCACAACTAAATTAAAAATGCCAATCACAACTTAATTAAAAATGCCAATGCCATCATAAATGCCAATCACAACTAAATTAAAAATGCCAATCACAACTTAATTAAAAATGCCAATGCCATCATAAATGCCAATCACAACTAAATTAAAAATGCCAATGCCATCATAAATGCCAATCACAACTAAATTAAAAATGCCAATGCCAATCACAACTAAATTAAAAATGCCAATGCCATCATAAATGCCAATCACAACTAAATTAAAAATGCCAATGCCATCATAAATGCCAATCACAACTAAATTAAAAATGCCAATGCCATCATAAATGCCAATCACAACTAAATTACAAATGTCAATATGTTGAACTGCAGTTGCAGAATATTATACCTTAACAGTCCCAAGCTGAAGATTATCAACAATACTGTGCAATAAAAATAGAGATACTAGAGAAAAGTTAGTAGTTTATTGCAGTTTAAAAAAAATATCTTTCTAAAATATGCTCTTTTATCTCTAAGAAAAGAAGGGAAGGAAAATAATACTGTTTGATGCTAATTTCGATCTATTGAATATGACTGGCGGAACTATACACACTGAGTAACACTATAATGTACCTATATTGCACGCAAAATATTTTTTATCTCACAACTGGATGTAGCAGAATTTATTTTAAAGTGTACATTCTCCTCAAGAGCAAGATTAAAAAAATCTCTAGTCTTGTAGTCTCATGTGTTTTTCAGAAATATTAACAAATTTATTTATTATAGTAATTAATGGTAAATATTTATGTGTGATGACAACGAAGTGACTGAATAGATTTCAAGAACGTGATGAATAAGGAGCGCCATCTAGCTTAAACCATCATCTAGTTTTATCATTGTCATCAAATTCAGGAACTCAAAAATATTATATTAAACTTATAAGGAATTGCCACAGTAAATTGACACTCATTTACGCTCAAAGTGCTCGGAAAGTAGGTGCAATTATGCGTCAATCGGACATTTCTAAGGTTTGATTGGTTCATATATCTTTAGTAACGCCCATTGCCCGATTACTGTGAGTCCCCAATAACTGCACTCTTCTCCCCATTACATTCTTTATAATAGAGTTAGTGTTCATCAATCATACAATATTGTGAGAGAAAATTTGTAAGAAGACTGTAATAAGTAGAGATCGAATTTATTGTTAAGTAGAACTATATAAAATACGTAACCTTGAGGTTGCCTACGTTCTACGAATAATAATGAAACATTAACTATTCTGTATTCAGAAATTTACATGAAATACTTAAATGGCATGATCACTATGGATCAATAATTACCAAAGGTTTCTGTAATGATGTATAAAGGAAAATGAATAAATTTAAGAACTAATTCTTCTATTATAACTACTATTTTTCGTGACTATACTAGTAGTTTTTAGAACAATAAAAGCCATTTTTTAGAATTATTTCGACTACTTTCGTTAGAACTAATGATTCGGGCTCAAGTAATAAGATCACACATCGTAATGTGTCTAATTAGTAGGATAATAATTCATTGTTCTTTAATGTTCAATAATGAATATGTTTCTGAAATAATACAAAATGTTTACATTATTTTATAACAAACTCTATATTACTAATTAATCTTATTTGTTTACGCATGATGTATGAATGGATTTATTGTATAATGAAAAGATTGAATTGAATTAATTAAAGTAATAAACTAGCAATAAGTGATAAGCATTAAATCAAACAAAATGTCTGATTCTGATTTAAAAATTTAACTTAACCGTTTACCTTTTAAAAATTATTTCATTAATTTTAAATCAAGTATATACCATTTTTTACAATATTACTTCCTAGCAATTTTCATAAAACAAATCAACTTTGATTTCCCATTAAAGTCTCGATGATATGTTACAAGTTTACTCGCTACAGGCTGACGAATTTATACAAGCTGCATGCAAATTTTCCCCACGTCATATTGTTGTTCGGCCGAAGAGATCATTCTGGAGTGAATTTTATAGCTGCTGTCATCAAGAATCAGTCAGAGAGAATAGAATGTGAGAGATTGGGTCGTAGAAGAGTCTAAGTGAAGATGTGGTGCGTGTTGCAGCATATTGAAAGAGTTGAAAGATGAAGATGATTCAGTTTATCGAAATATGTTGCGAATAAATTCTACCCACTTCGAAGGTTTACTAGAGATGGTACATGGAATGCTCAAGCAATATGATACC
This sequence comes from Caprella mutica, assembly GCA_947561585.1. NCBI lineage: Eukaryota > Metazoa > Arthropoda > Malacostraca > Amphipoda > Caprellidae > Caprella > Caprella mutica. The sequence continues at coordinate 178,427 of CANNZV010001086.1, forward strand.
ATACTGAGAAAATCAATCCTACCATGAACAAAAGAGGAATTTACACTATTTTTTCCTGTTAATGGTGATTCTTTAGTTCGAGTTCCACAATATACAATTTAAAGTTTTTCCCTAAAGTTCTTACAGCGATACTTCGAATCCTTCAACTATTTATTTTAATAAGAAAATATATTTTCGATATGAATGCACCTGATGCCAGTAGACATACATTACAACACCTCTAATTGTCATGCAGTGTCGGACGGGGTATCACTGCGCACAATCCCGCAAACTCAACATATACTCAAAAACTAAATGTACAAGAGAAACTATTTTTCTCGTGATGAAATGGTCATGAATGAGGATGGTTCTCAACCAGTTTTGAAATAATATATAAATAAATAAATTACTTATTGGCCTTTTTCGTGCGTAACTTTAAGTGAGTATATAGGGGTATCACTGTGCACATGAAGGGGTATTACTGCGCATTACATTAATACAACACTCATCTTCCTCTCCAAATTACCATCTCCCCATCTTATAAATACCCTCTCCTCCCCATCTAAACCCCCTTCCTTCTCCATCTAAAAACTGTTCTCCTCCCATCTGAATCCCCCTCTCTTTCCATCTAAATCCCCATCTCCTTCAATCTCAATCCTCTCATAGAAATACCCCTCTTTTCCGATCTAAATTCACTTCTACCCTATTTAAATCCCTCTCTCACCCATTTATTTCTCCTTTCTACCATCCAAATCCCATTCTTCCTCATCTAAAACCCCCCTCTTCCCCAACTAAATGTCTGCGTTTCCCTAACTAAATGACCTCTCCCCAATCTAATTGTTCCATACTTTTTAAACACATATTTAATAAATCTGCAACAAATTTAACACTTAAATTTTACGTAACTAGTTAACTATTTATATCAAGTAATATAATAGGACCGTAGGTTTATTGTTTATCAATATTTTAATTCAATAACCTCTCATCTCCCCCCCTAAATATCCTCTCTCCCTATCTTAATATCCCCCCATCAAGTAGCATAGTTACTACAATCGTATGTATATTTTTAATCGATATTATAATAAAAAAAACACCTTGTTCAATATTTATGTCTTTATTAAAAGCTAAAAGCTCATAACTTTTTTTATTTATTTACATAACAATATGGTTATTAATGATGCGCAGTGATACCCCTCTACCTCTTAATTATCTGGGGTATCACTGGGCACGGTTGTGGCGGGAAAACCTTTAAAACTGAAAAGTTGAGAATTTGTCATAATGTAACTCTTAATGTTTGTGTTAACATATTAAAACGGTATGAATCTATTAATCTCGGTTCTAGAATTATTGGAGAGTTTGCAGGGTTTAAAAATTACCGGCGCAAACTTTTTTCAGATCGTTTTGAGAGCTCTACATTCATCGCGACTTAACTCTAGAAATATTAATAAGATAATGATTCTTCATGGACTCATCATGTATATGGGAGAAAAGAAGATGCTTGAAATGATGTTGCAATCAGATTTAGGCTACAACAAGTTGTTTTCAAATTATAAGAGGTGCGTAGTGACACCCCATGAAAATGGTATGCGCAGTGATACCCCGTCCAACCTTAAATGAATGGACATCATTTTCCAATGATGACAGCTTAGAAAGAATGATCCAGTTTTGAATTTTCTGTTGTAGCAAGAGGGAGTTCACATGCAGCAAATCTTCCAAATTGGTCATATGGTTAACTTCAGATGCACATTTAGCTAATTTCCCTCGAGCTGTTGAATTCAATCTGATGTTTCAAAAGTGGAAAGTTCGTATGCTGCTCGCTTTTAATTCTTTTCTTTGGCGTCATTGGTGGTCTCATATGTGCATATAGTGTGCACTGTGAAGGGCCGCAGGTTCTTGTTCGATGCACATAAATTTGACCAGTAGCTGTTTTGTGCGACTCTACCGATTCCGTACAATTTTTACTGTTCTCCTCAGGCTTAATTCCTTGATTGATGAGAGAGTTTCTAAAACGAGACCAAATAATTTTAAGAATAAAACTGTAGTTGATTTATAAAAGCTGTAGTTAGTTATAAAAACATAATTATAAAAACATATGAACGTTAACAGTTTATTATTAAGCATAGTTTTAGAAGAATTTAGGATTCTTTTTCTAAAATAAACGGTCCACTTGGCAATGGTTACAATTTGGGCAGAACAATCATATTATTTGCCTTGGTTGATTCCGCCTACTGCTTTACTTTGGTCGACGTAGCTGGAAATGGGTGACAGTGCAATTATTAGAGAGAGTGTTTCGAACATTTCAATGAAAAACAATACTCTTGGCATGCCTGAAAATTCCGGTATTGTAGAAGATGATGAATTATCTCTTAAAACAAACCTAATCTTTTTTCAGATATTTTTTTCTAACGGACCATTTTTTCCCATGAAACCTTACAGTAAAATGAGTTTTAGAGGAGATGAGACAATATTCAATTATCGTCTTTCCGGGCTAGGAGAGTTGTAGAAAATCTTTTGACATACTTTTATGGCGACGTAGAGTTTTTCAAGCCTTAAAGAATTGGAACCCCGAAACTATACTGATTAGGTCATTTGAGCTGGTTTTAGTATTCACAGGTGGCTACCAAAGACTGATCCATTCAACTCTTTACCTGAACATGTAATAGATAGGGAATATAAAAATTCTGGTAAATTAACACCTGTTCTCTGGAGGCCAAATATAAATAATAGGCCTCATAATGATCCCCTTTAGATAGCAATCTGCGACACACTCTTGCTGCAGGGGAGGTCAGAGGAATACATGCTACGTAATTTTTAGATGAATATCCTCTTTCTTGGCAATGAGAGGAAGTCGGATTAATGGTCTGACTAATAAACATTATGCATCATACTGCAAGAACGATTATGTTTAAAAAAAACATTGAAATGTTACCTATTTTTACTTACCAAATCTGAGTTGGCGTTTCTTGTTGCCATTACATTTGCTAAATAATTCCACAATTCAAGTTCAATTTTATTATTTTAAATACCTCTAGAAAGTCAACAAAACTTACAAAAGACTGTTTCCACTCGCTGTCTAGATGCCTTCTTCATGAGCGAGTAGGTATCATTATCACTATCTCACTCGCTTACTCGCAATAAAAACAATTCATCAAGGCTTGGCTGAAGCTTTTATAAGTTTCACTCTGTAGCAAGCATTGTTTACCTAAGGGCTCTTATAAAACAGTACAGAGCTCTCCAGATCTCAGTAGGATTCCAACTCTTGTTCCATGAGGTCGTGTGAAACGAGTGCTGTGATTGAAGTCCGGTCTTCAGTTAGTAGCTTCCGTGACTGGGATCTACTCGTGACAATGAAGATATCTCTTACCCGGAAACTGTATTTAAAGAATAACATTTGGCTTCTCTTGATTAATAGTGTTAATTGAAATTGGGAAATTGTACAGAACTTTGTGTAATAATAACTTAATAATATAACTTAATCTCCATCATAATATGATGAAGATATACTTAATTAGATTGGATGATGAAATATATAGAGAGATAAAATCCCGTAGCTATGCCACAGGGTTCAGGTATTTTTGGTATATTTTTAAAATGCAGATATTTGATTAGTTTATTTTAAGTTTTAATTTCCAAAAGCTTGTAAATTTTAGATGTTGATTTAAAATAATTGTAGAGATCTACAAAAATGTATTTTTAATTGTGATAATTATCAACACGAATATTTCTATGTGTTGCTCATATTTTTTTTAAGAGAAGCTTTCTAACATGGAGTTAAGCGTACAGTAGAAATCCTCTATAATGAAATCTCTTAAGGTAGTGTCACTGCATTCACTATACAGGATTTTATACTAACCTACCTTTAAATGAATAAATTTAGTAGTAAAAAAGCCTTGAAAAAGAACTAGTAAAGATACAAGGCAATCAATACAAATTGGATTAGGTGTTTGTAATTCAAACAGATAATTAAATTTTAATTATTCTTATGTTATTAGAAATAAATAGAAAACTCTTATTCATAATGGCGTAACAATGATATTGCCTTAACTAATATTTTGCTATTTGCTCTCTTCAAATATTTCATAAAGAAATTTAATTTTAGATTTTATACTAAGATCTGTAGATTTGTAACTAACACAAAGATACTGTTAGTCTGTTAATAATGAGAACGTATTTTTTCCCATACTGTGGCCGCAGCTAATTAAGTTACAATTCACCGGTCCTTTCTCTGGTAGTAGAAAAACATTCTCGTACCAACTTCTCAAGACAGTCACCAAAGTGTACTGGTGTTATGGACACAAACTTCATTTCCAAATTGAATTCTGCGCATTTTCCTGATTAGATGCTGCAGTCTATCATTTTTAAGAAATTCAATGTTGCATCCTTTGATTAGATGAGGGATTTCGGACTAGCTGAAAAAATAGTAGGTGTTACAATTATGTGGAGACAGAATGGACTCCAGAAGTTAATGATTTTGAGCAAGTTGCACAATTACATTAAATCCCACATTTATTTATATCTCAATTTATTTTTGAATAAATTAGATTTGAGCTTAGTTCTATTTCGCATAAGAATTTCTGATTAAAATTTCTTGACAGTAAACCATACTTATTGCTATTTGTAATCAAATTTTTAGATTTTAATTTTAAATTATATATCTCATCTTTCTATATATCTGCAACCTTTAAACAATCATCTAATTCATTACATGCGTCTGTATTTTCAAAGAGGAAATGAAATTCGACAACGAAAGCAGCTAGCTCATTGCGGCTTGCTTCCATTAAGTTCATTAAATTCTCATCACTGGAAAGTATAATCCCCTGGAGAGGGAGTTTCAACTCCTTCATTGAGGCCATAATTCGATTGGACAGAAAGTCGAATCGTGTGGTTAAATGAATGATGATGATAATACTCATCAACGTAAAAGTGGGTAGAGCTTAAAGAACATTGAGATGATTTACCCTCTGTCTACTTTATTTTAATTCTCTCTACAATTTGAAAACTGAGATACAATCCAATTAACTTACTTTGTCTAGTCAAAAATATTTAGAGGTCAATTAATATTAATTTACGCTTGAAGGTCATATTAGATGGTTTCATTTCAGTAACTTTAAATTACCATGGTAACAAGAGTTAATTTCGGTAGGTACGCAAGTGTTTAATATTAAACCCGCAAACAGCTGTCCAATTGAGTCATCAAAGAATGATGAATGATGTTTCTCGTCTATTAATATATTACAAATCAATAGTTGAAGCATATTTACTTTATGAGATAATTCCCGTATGTTCGGTCTAAAATTCTATGGATTAAAAAGTACTTTGTAAACTTTATTCCAGAATGACTAATGGTCTTCTAAGTGACACTAGGTGTATAAACGTCTTCATATTTATGTCACCATTATGGTGATATTTATAAGTCTTTGTGCTGCAACATCAACCATTTTTTTACGTTCAATTTTTCGGGATGGAAAATGCAGTCACATTGCCGTCCATTTCACAAAAGGTTTAACAAACATTTTGACAAATACATAGTTCAACAAACTGTTCGACAAAAGGTTTGTTTG
>CANNZV010001086.1:183990-201227 GCA_947561585.1 Caprella mutica
TGCCGTCCATTTCATAAAAGGTTTAACAAAAGGTTTGACAAATAGTTCAACAAACTGTTTGACAAAAGGTTTCTATGTAGTAGGTGAAGCAAGTTCGATTTCATTGTAGTTACAAACACTAAATGCAGGTGTCATAAGATATTCAACAAACTGGAATATACTCTAGTTTCTCAAACTATAACTATACAAAATTGAAAATTCGGTTTCGAATAAATTTTTTCGAAGGTGGTCATTTATAATTTATATTCTAATGAATTTCTCGTGGTCTTTCTATACATCATCCATTTAGTAAGATGTCGATTTAGTCATGCTTACATTATAGTTAGGCAAACACGTATTTATTTTTTAATATGATTTCTTTACCAATATATTACAAGAATATCACAAAAATTCTCGTTTTATCACGCCCAAATTAATTTGAATCATGAGTGGTTAACAATATTAGGTATTCAGCACGACAATCTGTGACCCTGCAGACATCTTATTGAATGAACAGACCTGAATATTGCATGTTAGATGACAACAACTTGTCTAAGCCTTCGTCAATAACTCAATATTTACTTAATAATTATATGAACTAAAGGTTATGTCAGTGTTAGTTTCTTGGCATGTTATATAACATTATTTTATAAATTATGTAATCTTTACATTTGCATAACGTAATAAATGCTTGTGAGTTTTTATTTGATATCAATTTGTTGATTTAATTCTAGCAATTAAAATATATGCCATTTCAATATTACATTATATGACAGAGCGAGAAATAATAAGTAATTCGAATTAATATTTTTTTCTAATGAACACTCATGTTTTTAACAATCCTATTAATTTTGATAAGACATAAATAATGATGGATATTTGAAAGAATTTAAAGAATTCTTATTTAATTATATTAGGAGAATAGGAAAAAGATAAAAATAAAATGCAAATCTTTTTAATTCTTAATTTATTTTATATTGCCAACCTACCTTCGATCAAATAAAATTTAATAATTAACTGTAAAATACATTAATGCAATTATATTACATCAATTTTACTCTAATTAGCACACATTCTAAAATACATTACAATTCATGCTGTAATTATTTCTAATAGAATTTCATATTTTTTCTTTCAGTAATAACTAATTGTTCTAGATAATGAGGCTTGCATGGCTAAACATAGATTAGGAATTCAAAGTGGAATATTATCTGAATACTTGCAATTAAAAATTATATGCTATTGTCATATTACATTACATTACACAGCGAGAAATAATAGATAATTCGAATTGAAATGAATAATAAACAATTGCGTTTATTAGAGACTTAGTTTATTCAAATAAACTTTATCATCATTTACTTTCATATTTGAACGTTCATGATTCTATAATAAAATTGCAATTTGAAAATAAACTAAAAAGTATTGAAGTCAATGTTCCGAGTGATACATTTTTAAATTCGATTTAATTGAGTTAAACGTTAAATTTGAGTAAAATCTTATTCTCGAATTTATTTATTCTGAATTTTCCGATCCAGCAAATTCTAAAAAAGATAAATCTTATGTTATTAAAGTAAAATTTATTTTTTCAACGAATATTCGAAGACAATGAAATTCACTACATTATAATATATTCCCATTCCTATAAATTTTTCAGACACTCATAGTACTCGGTAAGTGGGTGTGTGGTAACTTATTGGTCGTGATAGGTAGATCAAAAATCTCTAATATATAGAGTTGTATAAACTATCTTCCGACTACTGTAAGTGTCCGGTTATTGTGAGTTTACCCTGTGAAATAATGTAAATGTAGAATTGCATTTCCGAAAATAATTTTTTTTATCATTCATTTTCCGAGTAGATGTCCACGACATCACCAAATAAAGTTTGAAAAAGGTTAAAGATTTCCTATCTCAAATTAAGTTCTCTGAATGAATTGAATTATCTTCTACATTCCAATAACTTTTAAATAATGTCCATTCATTTGAATAAAAGTTTAATCCAGAGGAAGATGGTCTGCCAAACTATTTCAGATAGCGCTTCCTAAATCAAATAAAGAGCTTTTCTATTCTTTTTCCATTCTATTCAACCAGCACAGGCGATATAATTAAATTTCTATAAAAGTTAAAATCGCGACATGGTTTTCCAGAAGCTCTTCACCTTCATTTTATGAATGCAGGTTGATTGAAACTTTTTGACATTGAACTAATTAGATTTAGTAAATTTGAAGTTACGAAAACTGCATTTTTGAATTTGGATTTTCAAAACAAAATAAACACACCTGTATGTGAATATAACGCGTTTAAATTTTATCAATTTAATGTTCTATTTATTAAATCATTTATAAAATTTTCCGATATATATTTCATTGAATTTTGACAAAACCTATCAAAACTCTAGTAAAATATAATTTATATCATTATAGAAACATGCAACTTTATTAAGGAAATGTTGAAGTAACGTATAAGAGCATATCATGTAATAAACAGTATTATATAAGCTAAATTTGATAATTTTCCAGTTTGTGAATCATAACTTACTCACAATTCACCAGTCAGTATATTCTCACAAATTTGGCATATCTAAGTTACATTTCTAATTGAAAAATTCTTTGATCGAATTTGCTTCATCAAAAGACTTCGTTACATGAGACGATAACCTTCAAAATTCACACCGTCCCTTTGAAGATGTGAACTGTCAAGAAAGAGTACAGAAATTCTGTTTTGACAACTTTGAAATGAACGACTTAGGTGTTATAAGTGATATATATCTTATTATATGATATTTTAGAGATTAATGAATATCAATGAAATTCATGTTTTCGAGAATATGAATTCATAAATAGGGATGAAATATAACGTTTCAAGACATTATGGTAGGGTACAAGTTTTCAAATGATTGATTAAATCAAACAATTCGGATAAAAAAATTTCTGCTTCTTACGATTTTGGAGTGCGGATCCATTCGTAAAATTAAAATTCAATATAACGATAAAACGTACAGTGTAACCTTCACAAATCTTGAATAACTTTATACGGGATAAATCATCTGAAATCTAATTACAATATCTATTTTGGATACACAAAGTAGAAAAATCAAGATGGTTCTATCATAAACAGATTGACAGCTGTAAATGATTTTATTTTCGAAAATTAGAAAAAATTTCATTGAAGTGGATGAAGATTAGGTTCATCCTTAATATTCATTGTTTTGTTTCTTGTTGCCGAACTGACAATATTTCTTCATTAAAATGAAGAAAAAATAAAATCATTAAACAAAGAGAATTCCTTCAATAACTACGAATGAGCGGTAGAGTTGTCTGTAATATGGAACCGGTGTATTATGCTTTTGTGAGACACGTGCTTTCTTGAGATACGGACATATCTTAGACGGGAAGTGATTGTGGGGTTGGCGTTATTTCCTCTCTCAGTATCAAGCAAGTGTGCAATGATAGTAAGAGTATCTGGGTAGGTCTTAGTAATACACGTATGGTATGATAAAATCCTTGATTCAAATATTTTACACATTATCACAATATATAGCGGGTTTAGAAATTTGGCAGTGGTATATAGGTAAAATTTTAGCTGTACCACATTGTCTAACTGTTGCCTGTTAATGAATAAAGCAACCGAACGGAAACGAACATTGTGTACAATGAATATATCAGGATTTCTTAGTCGGCTTGTTGTTTTTATTCGATTTAAATTCACAACCTCCATTAAGTACCATAAATCTATTATACCATCTAGCAAATCGATTTTGAAATTTGTTTCCATCATTCTAATTTTTCCGATTTTAATTCACATGGTGCTAATGTAGAGCAACATGTGGAACAAATTTAGGGGTTGGAAGAGGTGACTGGCGACTGAATACGACTGTGTTTTATCTCCAGGTTTAATATATATTCTAAGAACCTTAACCGGAACTCACTATTGAATTGAACTAAGACCCTGTCCATAGTCATTGTTTAGCTGATTCAACCACACCAGTAATCTATTTGGGCCAGCAGTAAACCACGGGAATTCTAGGACACATTAAGACTAATTGCCCTACTTATCACAGAGAGAAAGGTTCATTTAATAACATTTGAATCTCTAATTGGACTCTTATAGAGCGGTCTCTCTCTCTCTCTTAGAATCTCTAAGCAGTCTCTCTGATTACTCTGTGAGTCAGTGGAATGATACCTAATTACTTCTTGACTTACTTCAAAGCTGTGATTCTCTAATATATTTTTTAACGAATTCCGAATGCTACAGAGGACAGCTAGCTGAATGATTATACAATAACAGAAAACTAATAAATTTACTGTGAACATTTAATCGCATTATTTATGATCTTAATTTACAAAGCTTCAATATTAAACTCAATTCTGCTCCATTAGTGATGGAAGAGGATTATTTTCTATCCAATATTCTCTGTAGAATATAATAGCTTTTACTCTCAGAACACGATGGGCATAATATTTGATATTTCATTCCTCTTTCTCGTATAATGTTATTGATTGGAGATTATTGTAGTTAGCCGAAAAAAGAAATTATATTAAAAGCCATGCAGATTATTGGTACATGGGACGCTGTTCCAATTGGCAATGAACAATGCAGATCCCATAGAAGAACATATTGACAGAATATTATTGGATTTGAAGGGTCCATACAATGTGAAACGGTTTGTTTGTCTATAGAGACTGCATTCATTTCCAACGAAACCATCCAGTCAGAAATTAGGACTATAAATCGTCAGATTATAATTTTGATCAGTAATTCAATTCTAAGATAGAATAACGTTCATATTTATTTATTAGAGTTAAACAATAATAATCAATTTGACGAAAATTGAATCGTAAGTGATCAATAACAAGAAAATATTGAGCATTCGGACCAAACTTTTTTGATTAATATTATTTGTACAATTGATCTTTATATCAAGTTATTCAGACACCAAGTTTCATCATAATTTGCTGAAACATTTGTTGGAATTAGTATTTCGCTTTGTACATTACAAATGTACAAATTTGTATTTGTTTAATTTTACAAATTTGGTGAGCGAGAGAAATATTTCATAGGTAAATATTAGCGGTGTAATTTAGTTTGAATTTGAAATGAGATTTCTGTCACTTGCATTTGTTAATCAGACAATGGGAGAGAAAATAATTGGTAGCTATATTTAAGCGAGAAAGAATTGACTGCTTTCTAGGAAATGTACGTGAATTTTAGAATTCCAAAAAAAGTCATTCCTGTTTCATTACAATCATTACACAGTAAACATACAAATTAAATGCTATTTATTCAGCTTAGAAGACAAAGAATATCAGCTTACAATAATTTGGTTGGAAGAATGATTCTACAATATTGAAAAGCAGAAAATTCATTAAGCTATAAAAATGTATAATCTATTGATGCAAATTACGGTAATCATAATTTTTATATATAATCATATTTTTTTCGAACGTGTCTGACGCAATACAATAAACTTAACCCTAATGAGTTTGGCGAATGTCTTCTAAGCAAATTTTTTTTTAATTAATTTATATCTTACATGTCATTCTCTAAAATTTACAAGCCTTTCTTGACTTTGTTCCTATATAAATACCAAATATATTTTTGTATTTAAAAGTTTAAAAATATTCACGTATCAGCGTAAATCAGCTTAAATCACGTAAATTAGGAAATTAATTGTACTTTGGGGACATGTGTCAACGTAGAAATACAGTTTGGTTTGCCAATACGCACGAATTTGTCCACGTTTTCATCAAGTACAGATACATGCGCGAGAATTAATTGGGTCACACTCCACCCAATCGCAGATTTGATCTATCAGTTGCCAATGTCTTACATACCTATGTATTTATTTCTCCTATATGTTTAATATTTTTAATTGAAATTTGGTACACATTAGTTTAGTAAATATAGTAACAACTGGTAAAAATTACAGTACCGTAGGTTTATAATGGCTCCAGCCATTGAGAACTATTTTAAACAGTATTTTGAGAATAATATTGAATGTAAAAAGAAATTTTAATAGTAGGTTTTATTTATCCAATAATGATTTATATATGAATTTATATTTATTAAAATTTGACGATGTTTATGATTATTTTTTATTGATATTTTTTCGTAATGTTCTATATTTTAACTCGGACATTTTTAATACCTATTTTAGAGACCATATACCCACTCACTCCTACCAAACCAGATCCCTAATTTTAGAACTGAATTAGAAAGAAATTTTATTGTTTATAGGGCTATTGATCTTTTTAACAATATTCCTGAAAATTTTAAACACCCAATGTCCGATTTTAAATTCAAAAAGATTTTTAAATAATACTGTATTAGTAAATATATTGAATGATTTTAGATTATACCACTGCATTGTCATTTTAATTTTTCGTTTAGTTTAGTATCTTGAATCATGTTTTAGTTTAGGATTTTGTATGTATTTTAAATTTCCATAAGTTTGTGAAACTTTTTCGGATGTAATAAAATAAAAATAGTAAAATAGTAAATAAGACATGTTTTTTTTTTACACATAGTCAAATCTTCCCGTTGATTCTGACAGTCAAACTCGTTAGGGTTAATGCAATACATAAATTATTTTATATTTAGTATGAATTATGGTTGATTATTCTTCGAAAAATTTATAGTTTAAAGAAATATATGGGATAATATTTCGTTGTATATATTTTATATATCAATTTTTATAAAATTTCAATTTTCGCTTTATTGTGGTGCCCAGAATGAGTCATTCATAGATCGTACAATACATATTACTCTACCAGCCAATTTAAATAATAATAAGAAAACCATTTTGCCATCAACTGATATATAATTTCAGTCATAGTCATCAAATTTACTCATGATTGAGTAAAAATAATGAAATCTAAATTAATTGCAGGATTATTTGCAAATCTTTGGTTTACAATAGAATTGATTTCATTCATTTGAAGCAAACTGATTAAACATAAATATTCGTGATAGAATTTTATATAATAACAAATTCTAAAGAGTAGATGACAATATCATTTTATGTCTGTGTTAGTTTTTCAATATATTATTACGGTATATAATATTAAATGTGATTATAATGGAAATATTTGTTTGAATAATATTTCATCAAGTTAATAAGCGCAACAGCTTTTCAAAATAGGAACAGAAATTTAAAAAGAGTATCATTTTAAAAATTATACCAAACTCTATATTTTAATTCTATAGAAGAACTGACATGCAAAGCAAATAGGAAATGATATTACTTAATATTTATTATTATAGTCGAACAACTGCATATAAATCTTATGAAATATTATTCAATCATATTTAATTGTTTAAAATTAAACAACGGGTATTAGTTGATATACATGTACAATTATTGTACATAGTCTGTTTTATAATTCTACGTACAATGCAATATCATATCTCCTATAATTAACTTGCAAAGAATAAATGTACCATTTAAATGCGAGCTTTTCGTGTGTTTACAGTTTCATTAGCACAATATCTAACTTAAGTACTATACAGGGTGACACTAATGGTTTGCAACACATTTTTTTTTCATTTAAAATAAAATACTTATATGTGAACAACTATGATCAAATTCTTGAAATTATCAGAGTTAATAGTAAATGGGAAATTGAGACTCCACTGGCGATTATATTCTAATAAACAATATTTCGAGTAGGTTTCTTAGCTCGTTTTCAAGTTGTTCCTTGAAAATTTTCATCCAAAGGTGCTTCTTAAATAACTCCATGTCGTCGACAGGTTACGAAAATGAAGACACGAAGGTTACGAAGATGAAGAGTTAATAGTGTTAAATATATTAAAAACCTTAGAATCTCTTATTTTGGAGCAAAAGATAGTTTTTAAAAACATCTATGGATAATTTCTAAACACATCTTTGGATAAATACTAAAAATTATCTTTAGATACTTTCTAAAAAATATTTTTGGATAATTCCTAGAATGCATCTTTAGTTACTTTCTGAAAAATCTTTAGATGATTTTTAAAAACATCTGTGGATAATTTCTAAAAACATCCTTAGATAATTTTTGAAAACATCTTTAGATCATTGATCAGTAAATACAAATTTGATCATTCTATTATAACAGTTAATCATTGATCAGAAAAGTTTTCTGCTTTAATCCTTGACTAAATATGGTATCTATGATTCATTCACATTCCAATTATTATATAAATACTTAGAATTGAACCAAGTACAGATAACAGACCCTGGTGCGTTATCTTTACTTGCTTCCTTACTTTTAAGAAGTTAATGGCCCTTTTTATTGATAGTTAAATAGATGAATTTCACCGAGCAGGAAGGTTTGCATCTGATTTAATACGATAGACTTCCGTAAATTGGATACGAATGTGTGTATATATTCTCAACAAACTGTATAACACAAACTATATCATTAAGAGCCATAGCTCAAATGAAAAGGGACAAAACTGCCAATGGATGATGAGTCGCATGCAGCGGTTGAAGCAGTTCTGACAGAGTGGAGGCTGTTCTTCGAATAAGAGAATATTCTATTGAATAGCATTCATAATATATCTTATACGTACTAATAAACACTTTTTATTTTTTTTTAACATTCTTAATATTTTTTGTTATATGTATATAATCTTTGCCTCAGAACTTTTTTGTCATATGTACGTATAATAATGTACAACTCTATTTTTAATCACTATTATTATCCGTGATTAAACATAATGAAGCTAACAAAAGACACGCATCTGGATATCAGCCAACGAAATTACTATAACTAACTCTATAATGAATGAGAAAACTACCACCTTTGAGGTAATAATACTACCTAATATTATCTATTACTGTAGCAGCGTATAGCTATGAAATTAAGTTTCCGAACAAGTTAGTTGAATAAAAGTACATAATCTACATGACACCAGTCTGTAATTACATGTCGAAATTGAATAAGTTATTCTGTTACTTGTTATGAATAGCCTTATATATCCAAGAAAAAATGATGATATTCCTTGGATCGAAATTATTTTTATAACCTTTTTATATAAAATTATTTTAAATCGATATTTACTTTATTGATATCATAAATACAATATCGTCAAAATTATACTAATAATCACTGTTCAATAATTATATAATCATCTATTAATCCATTCTTTTTAATGAGTTTTCTTAATTCTTTGCACTCTCAAGAATAGAATCAGTTTATGAAGCCATATTTGTTGAATAAATAATAAAATAAAATAATCTTATCCAGAAGAATTCCAAGGGCTCATGCTAGTATCATAATATTTTCTAGATTTATTAATATTGTTTGTCATTTTCTATATTTCATATAAAATAAAAATTGTGCTATGTTGATTTAAATGAAGCATTTAATAGAATTATTTTCATTAATCGATTTCATATTTCTTCCATTTAATTTTTATTTTTGTATGTGAAGTTGGTTGGCAAGTATCCATTTTTTAGTGAGCGTATACCTTGGACGCGCATTTAATTTAATTTTGTAGAAAATTATAGCAAATGATGTATATTGGTTGTGTATAAGAAGCTTTAGTTTTGCAAGTTGAGTTGGAAAATCGAAAGTGCCAATTAATTGTTCATTAATAGTTAGGTTAATTTGGGTTCTAAGAAATCTCGGTCTTTGAAAATTCGGTCTCAGAATTATTACAAATGTCCTCTCACCATAAATTCCGAGACCAGAATTTCCGAGGCCGAAATTTCAAGACCGATTATTCCGAGATCGAATATTCAGAAACCGAAATTTAGAGACCGATATTCCGAGACCGAAATTTCCGGCCAGCATTAATTTGTTATACTATTTCATATGACTCTTTAAAAAACTAATAAAAGGTAGGCCTCTGATTGGGTGAGAGTATAGTAGTATTTATTCAATTATAAGTATACATTTAAAAACTATATCGTCTATAATATGTCGCAAAATATTCGATCAAGTTAGAACAAAAGTTTAATTTTTCCAATATTGTTATCGAATTAAATGTTCTACTAAATATAAAATTCTACATAATTAATTATCAATAAAACTAGGTTTAAAGGGATGCAGAGATTAATATTATGTTATTCATAACACATTAATTTCAATCAGAATTTCTATGGAAGAATTATTGCAGCGGAAATGTATAATCATATTGCATCAATATGACATTAATTAGTATTTCCTTCTATTATCTACGATATTCATTTCCATTGACCGGAATTTGGTTGGAATCAGGAATGAATAGAGGCCGTCATTCATGGAGTGATCAGCTCTGAATGAATTATTGTCGGAATGGCTCAGACATGAGGGATTAAGGAAAGAGAAGACCGAGGGGATGTTGGGAGATTAAATCATAAAACGAAACTGTAGAATGATTATAGGATGCCTTGAAAGAATAATATTTTAGAAATAACATAAAATAATTTTATAAATATTCAGTGAAGCCATCTTAACCTGTAGAGTGTGGAGGTCCATGATATTATTTCAAACAAATCTGCATGGTGGGTTCAATTTTTTCTTTCAGAGTAATAAAGTATATAATGGTGAATATGGTACTTTTTGGCAATATTTCCTTTTTAATCGTAATACATAAGATAATATTATATATTCACACCTCTTCCTAAAAAAAAAGAAAAAAATTATACTTTTTTCTTATATAAAAAATTAGAGCAACTTGTCAAAACTTGATCAGACTTGTTGTTGCTTGATGTTATGCAATGAAGTATTGGATGAGTTTTCCACATACTATTTTACAGTAAAATGACTAATAAAATACTGTTAAATATTCATAGAGATATCAAAACAGATCGGGGTCAGTTTGATCCTAGTTATTCATGAATAGTGTAATCATTTAATAAGCTATAATCAAACATTTTACTTTTGAAATGAGAGACTCTAAAGATTACTTTCAACTCATTTCAGAAAATACACAAGGTTATGTTCAAATATATGCGTTATACTATATACCTTGAGGTACTCGAGTTCAAAACAAAATTCAGTTGTGTCATCTTGACCCCATTATGCATCCACGGGTGATCTTGTTCTCTGTGTGATGAATTTTGTCACTATTACCTGGGGTGTTCAGAGAAACTCCAGAGAATATGCTAATATTCGTAGTGTTCGAAAAGCACAATACAGATAGTGTCAATAGTTAAATATTTTGTATCAGTGACCTTCTATTTATTAACGGAAAACATAATAAAAATACATAAATATTCTGGTTGAATTTTCATGAATTCGTTCCCAATAGCTGGATTTATTTTAGAGATTATCCTGTCTTCAAAAAATAATCTTTCAATTTACCATCCATCATTAATTCTTTGCAAAGAATAAATGTGAATAAATCATTCTTTGAACAGCACTCATGCCAATAATAGTTAGGAGAATGTGTGTGTCCTAATTTGTGAGAAAAATGAGACAACCCAAGAAAAAATAATTGGACATTCATGTATCGTTCATTTTTTCGGTTGAACCTATTCTTCGAAACTTAGTATTATGTTAGAAAATACTCTCTCATTTCATATTGTAATCCTGTTTCTTTAGGAATGTAATCCTGTTTCTTCAAAAATACTCTTTTATTTCATATTGTAATCCTGTTTCTTTAGGATTGTAATCCTGATTCTTCAAAAATACTATTTTATTTAAAATTGTAATCCTGTTTCTTCAAAAATACTCTTTTTATTTAAAATTGTAATCCTGTTTCTTCAGGCAATGAAACAATGGGAAGGTTTATTTATTATACATACCTATAATAATATAATAATATTGTACCTATATTACATAGGACTGTGGGAGCTCTACCAAACTTTTTCATTTCCCCAATGATTCTAAGTAATGTCATTCGTTTCTTATGAAGTTTGTGATAATCATCTTGTCAAATAGTGTATTATGAAATTATCAAGAATAAGAAAAAACGATATCTATATAAAGGATGAGTTTATATATGAACTACACCTACGACTATACTACTTTCAACAAATTTTTGAATCATAAAAACGACTATATATACAGTATGGGCCATAAAAATGTTTCTGCTTCTTCAATTACTTGTAAATTAAAATGCTTGTTAAAAATGCTTGTGTGAAACGGGCCTTAACCAATGAACCATACAATGAACAAGCGAAGAACGAATATTCAGAGTGAAAACTTCAATTTTCTAATAGTGTCCAAGGAAGAAAGTGTTAGCACCCTTTATTATTTTGTCCACCATTACATTTTTTTTACTTTTATTCACTGCCTTTTAGTAAGTAAAATCACAGAGTTAGCTCTAAGAATAACCTTCGCGCAATGAAAAAAATAATCACCCTCACTTTTTGCTCAACTGCTCTTAAACTATGTCCATCAGTTAAAAAAAAACAAGATACAGGTTTTTCGTCCATTGGCTAACGATTTACAGGTATTTGAAAAAGCGGAAACATTTTTGTGGCCCATACTGTATTATAATACGGATGTATTTTTTATTTTCAAACATTTCTGTCGTTGTAATCAAAACCAGGTGGGCAGCTAGCTAGATGGATAAATAATACCAAAAATCAAATAGTTTTACTGTAAACATTTAATCGCATCATCTATGACCATATTAAACGTAGCTTCAATTAAACGTAGTTTATCCCGTATTTAAACTTCTCTAATCGAAAATCGCTATATAGTACTCTCGACCGAAGCAATATTGTTTGCTAGTTAAAAGGATTTTAGAAGCCATGGGAATTATTGGTTTATGTGACTGCTGTTTCAATTAGAAATGAACAGTGCAGAGCTCACAGAACATCATATTGATGATTGCTATTGGATTTGAAGGGAATGTTTGTTTGTTTTTATGCATTTGTGACTTAAGGTACCTCACAATTCATGCGGTCGGATAATAAATTATGAATAACTTAAGTAATATACAGTATGCATAAATAAAATCTTAGAACGACCAGTGGAAATATAAAGTTTGATGAATTTAAATTATATATTGTAGAAACCTCCAGCAGGCTTTGTTATCAACAAAGTTATGATCGAGGAGATAATCTATTTCAATTACCTGTGATGTGAGTTTGTTATTGAATTATATTAAGGTACAGGTGGACAATTAACAAAGTCATGCTTGTCTACATGGATCACCAAGAGTAATACTATTATCCCTAGATTGAAAAGGTATAAATAGACGTGGTATTATGTATTATTCAAAATATTATACGAAATACTTGACGATGAAATATAGATTATTGGCTATTATTAATGTAATTGAAAAAGAACATATGCTGGTTTGTATTATACCTTAAAAAATATGTCAGAATAAAACCAATTCAATAAATTACCACTATTTGAACTTCAATCGGTTTTTTAATTTAATCAGAAAATTTTATTTCAACAAGAATGAAATCTTTGTAATAAATGTGTTTGCACGCAAATTTTGCATTAAACTATACTGCTTATGACCAATTGTGTGTAAGCATTTATTTTATATATTATTATTTAGTTTCAATCATCAATCACTTTTTCTTATTACATGCATATGGAATTTCTTTCAATATTTATTATGAAACCGTGTTGTATATTTTATTTTCATCGTAAAACAGAAATTTCATATTTCATGTTTAATCATATTTAAAATAATTGAAGAGTGTAAAATTATATCCACTGATTGATTATTTGTGCTGGTTATTCACACTACTTAACACCAATTTTTCTATTTATGTGTGTTGCCTTTATGACGTCACTGTCCCAAATCACTCGATTTGTGACAACAGCTCACAAATTGCTATATTCTTTAGTACCTACCCTAGTAGGAATAATAATATTTATTGTAGTGACAATTGAGTTATTTGTGACAGTGACGTAAGCAATGCAATAGAGTTATAAAAATATTAGGTATATAGCAGGTTTAGGAACTGAATAAAAATGCAACTGTCTTTTTATTATAACAATTAATAAGCAATATTTTATAATATTACGTTCTTCAATTGTCTTACATATGATTTTAAGTGTTGCTGTTATGACGCCACGCACACAACATACCTTGATTGTCCTTACTATATTTCAATTCTATTTACCGCTATGAAACCTAGATGGCACCACAAAGATCTTTTAAAACAGACATTTGCGAGAGTAGTGAAATATTTAGTTGAGGCCAGGGTTTTAAAATGAGGCTCAAAATGTCCATATGAATACTGCTGTATGGCTCTACCTGTAATTTAATTCTATATCTGTGATTAAACTTGTGTAGAGGAAATGTACCCTTTAATATAGAGCATATTACTTGTTCACAGTGTCACTAGATATATTTAACCGAGGTAAAGCTATATATTTATGTATAACAATATATATAATCTGGACAAATCTTACTTAAACATAGGAAACTAACAATAGAATCATTATTTGATCTCCATAAATGTATTAAATCAATAAACTTTGTATTGAAAGAGTAAACTAACCTATTTAAGATAAGAATAAAAAATGTATCCACTGCCATTGAATATATCTTATAAATACTATTAATAATTCATTAATAATAATCTACGTATCTATGGTACCAACATATTATGCATATTATCGTGCAATGATGAATAATGCAGATTCAATGCACTGGATACATTTTTTTTGAGCACACTGCACTATTAATTATTATATCTACGTAATTACATTCACATGTAATTATTTGACTATTGATCTAAAAAAAATATTATTCAAATGGTCCTTAACAGTGACTTATCGTATCTCCATTTATTAATAGTACGTGACCGTGTGACACTTCAGCCTGAATTCAAAACATGACAATATTTTGTTTCAATAAACGTAATGAAAGCAAGCTGGGATAAGGAGATGATTGGCTATATAAGACCAAAAACAAGAAAATATTTCTGTAACCATTTAATCGTATTACTTATATGATCATTCAATTTATAGCTTCTAGACTCACTTCTGGTCCATTAGTAATGAAAGAGGATTAAATTGTATTTAGTTTTCTCTGTAGAATCCAATAGCTTTTACTCTCGGATCTTGATGGGCATAATATTTGCCTTTCCAATCCTTTTCCTTGTACAATGTTATTGACTGGAGATTACTGCACTAAGCCAAAGCAATATTGCAAGTTCAAAGGATATTAGAACCCATGAAATTTTTTGGTCAGTAAGACCGCTGTTCCAATTGGCAATGAACAATGCAGATCTCAGATAAGAACATATTCACTAATTGTTATTGGATTTGGAGGGTCTATGCAATGTGAAACGGTTTGATTGTTTTAGAGACTACATTTATTTCCGAAGAAACCATTCAGTCAGAAGTTAAGACTATAATTCGTCGGCTTAGTTTCGATATGCAATTCTATTTGATGATAAATAACATTCATGCATCTTTTAATAAGAGAAAGCTGAATCGTAAGTGATCATAACAAGAAACATTTTTGTTTATAAGTATCACTTCTACATTCAATACATTTATGTTTATATCTAGATATACAGATACAAAGTTTCATCATCATTGGCTGAAACGTTTGTTGTAATTAGGTTTTCGCTTTGAACAATTTACACTACATTGTTTTGTAAAATGATTTGCTGATTACAAATTTGGAGAGCGAGAGAAATAAGGCAAATATTAGCGGTGTAGTTTAGTTTGAAGCTACATTTACGTGAGAAAGAAATGTTTCTCTTTCAGGAAAATGTGAGTATTTTAAAGGTTTGATAGAAATAGAATTCCTGCTTTGACAGTATTACTGTCGTATTTAGCTAATTATTCATAAAAGTGCTATTTATTCAACTTAAAAGAAAAAGAGCATCAGTTTTTCTCGATCAAGTTGGAATCATGCTATCTAAAATATTCAAGATTGGAATTAACATATAAATAGATAAATTAAAGCGAAAATTTATAGCGCTAGAAATCAGTATATAACTATATATATAATTTACAAATTGTCCATTATTACCAATTACAGAAATAATTGATCTTTTTTAATCTCACATTATCATAATTTTCCATCAACGGTTTTTTGATTCAAGACATCCCCGACGCAATACATTAAAATATATAAAGTATGTACATGAAATTATTTTAAATTTAGTATGAATATTGAATAGTTTATAGTCGTGTATAAGCTTTTCACTTTATTGTGGTGCTCGGAATAAGTGTGTCCTAACTCTTATTACACACAATATTCTAACAGACAATTTAAATATGAAATCATAGGAGCAAGAGGACACACATAAGAGCAAGAGGACACGCAAAAGAGCAAGAGGACACACATAAGAGCAAGAGGACACACATAAGAGCAAGAGGACACACATAATAGCAAGAAGACACACATAAGAGCAAGAGGACACACATGATAGCAAGAGGACACACATAAGAGCAAGAGGACACGCAAAAGAGCAAGAGGACACACATAAGAGCAAGAGGACACTCATAAGAGCAAGAGGACACACATAAGAGCAAGAGGACACACATAAGAGCAAGAGGACACACATAAGAGCAAGAGGACACACATAAGAGCAAGAGGACACACATAAGAGCAAGAGGACACTCATAAGAGCAAGAGGACACACAAGAAGGCACCTAAGAACAATAGAACACAGAGGGACAAAATGTGTCATAGGATCAAAAGATAGTAACAAGAGGAAACAAAAAGAACAAGAAGACACAGTTACGAACAAAAGGACAAACTTTGCACCTAGGAACTGAAGACACTAGAGTCTAGGAATATGAGGACCCTTTACGATCAATAGCACACTTAAAGTGCATATTGAAAATGGGATATTTATTACAACATGAGGATATTTGATACAAGGAAAATAAGGGAGAAGAAATTAATTAAAAATGGAAAATATATTGGAAGAAAATAAATATTTAAATGGCGCTAAGTGGATTGACAGATGTAAGCTTAGAGAGGTCATACTGATAGTATTAATCGTATTTCTCTAAAATAAATTGTTTCAGATATAAAGAAATTAAAATTTCTTGTAGAGGATGAATGTTGTCAGAAATAGCTATAGGTAGGGTGGGGCGTAAGTTTGGAAGCAAAAGAAAGTGCATATTATAATCCAACGAAAAACATATTTAATAAATTACAGTTATGTATTATTACATAAGGGTTTTAAGAATTCAAAAATCATAAAATTATTCAAAATGTCTCCCCTTGTTTTTAATAACAGCCTCAAATTTCCTCCGAACTCCTCCTACTGCGGCACGCAACTGTTCTTGTGAAATTTCCTTCCAAGATCTCTGGAGCGAACGCTTTAAATCATCCACACTGCGATGGAATTAACCACAGGCCTTTGATTCAAGAATGGACCATACCGAAAAGTCCATAG